>JABUQX010136696.1:7500-10000 GCA_015478945.1 Trachelipus rathkii
GCATAAGATGAACCTGTTGGACTAGAATCGGGTCTTGGTGTCTTAGGAATATCATCCAAATCTGCTAATCTACGGGTGTTCAAGATTAAAGTTCGGGGAAAATTAATAGTCTGAAGTTCCTGTTTAATGCTTGGCCATCCAGTTACAGCACCCTTCTTCCAATCACGTGAGAGATCTGCTATCAAATCCACAATATTTGATCCTTTAACTACTTCGTTATCGCTGATGGTTTGACCTAATTCATTCTATGATAATTGTTCTTTTAAAATATTATATAATGATATTCCTGATTTACGCGCTTTACTTTTCAAGCTCTCCTCCAGGATATGTTTAAAGTTATCTCCATTCTTCACTTCAGGTTTTACGTCATCTGTTAGATTTAAATCCTCAGCGAACATCTTGTATGTACATGTAAGTCTTTGAGGTTTAATAATTTTTTGCATGGCATCTTGGTATAAGGTACGTTTCTCGTGGATGTTAATGTCCGAATTTAATATCCGATACACTTCTTTTTCATAATTAGTTATCTGCTCAACTTTAGAATCGTATAAACTATAGGGTAGTGTTTACTGCTGGACCAGTGAATCTGCTAATAGAACTGGTAATAGAACTGGTAATGGTTGGGTAGTGGGTGCAATGCGATCGGTGGTGCCTGAAGTAATTGAAGCTGTAATTGTTGGGGTTGGGGTTGGGGTTGGGGTTGGGGTTGGGGTTGGGGTTGGGGTTGGGGTTGGGGTTGCAGAGATGAAGTATTATTATTATCACACTTCATTTTCTCATACTCATTATACGGAACTACAGCCACCTTCTTCCTTATTCGGATATCCACTTACTGATTAAAGATGCTATGACTGAGAAAAGTAGATGCAGGAATACACCACCTCCCTTCTGTAGTAGCTTCTTTTTATTTTTTAGATTTTTTATGTTACGGGAAAGTTTTTTAATGATGCTTCTATGTCGGCGTAGCTTTACATTCTGAGGTCTGTTTAAAGGAACATTGCCCTTTATAAGATTTAAGCAGACTTCACATACACATTTGATGAATTTCTCATTCTCACAGATTAGTTTATGCTTTTCAGTTGGTTTCAACTTTTAAAACTTTTTATAGGAGGAGATACTTTACAATTTGAGTACTCATTTATCAGGTGTGTATACAGTTTCTATCTCATGCGGCAGAATGTAGGTTTGGAGCAGAACTCTGTATGTGTTTCTAGGGTGAAGTTCGCACACTAAATAACCGTATGGACTCGATGTAACTTCTTTATATACTTTCAGGAACTCTTTTCTTCTCAGAGGGAACATCTGACGTCCTAATACATTGATCTGACTCATATCTCTTCTCTGCCCAAACAGAATTAGGTAATGAGTGTTTAAAGAAACAGTCCTCATGTGCTTATGCTGATGAAAAATGTTCTGTGTAATGAAAAATCCAGAGATATTTAAATGTTGGGAGTAAACCGTGAACGTTTCGACTATATTTTCGCTTGACTTGTGTAGCATATCGTTCAATACTCTAACTATATGCCCTTGCACATTATTCAATGACTTAATGTCATATAAGCCTTCATGGATTCTATTACATCTTTATATTCATAAAATTTCTCTTGGAACACGTTGTAGCACCAGATTATTTTCACAGGGGTTTACTCAAAAATTTCAGTTTTTCTTAAGATATTTAAAAACAGAAAGGTTTTCCCACCGCCTGTGGGTCCTGATACCATGTAGGTGGCAGGGTTGTGGAACATGAATTTATTCACATCCATACTCGTTGAGTGATTGCTGGACAATGTAACTTCTGAAGCTTGCATATATATATATATATATATATATATATATATATATATATATATATATATATATATATATATATATATATATATATATATATATATCTATTAATATATGTTATACCTATATATCTATATATATATATATATATATATATATATATATATTTAAAATTCCTATTTAAATTCCTATTTATTTACTACGAATACTACCTATAATTTCCTTTAAGGTATCCGGCTTGCTAGGCCTATGGCCTTAGTATTGTTGTTGATGCTGCGTTTGGTGGTAATGCTGTTGTTTTTAATGCTGTTGTTGTTCTTGCGTAGTAATTATAGTTCCATAGTTAGAACATGAGTATGATGAAGCCCCGCTTTGAGAACCAGAGGAGGTTGAATACGCCTCAGAAGTGATCATGAAGTATGAAAATACCCACGGAGAGTAGTAGAGGTGGATAGAACATTCACGGGAACCTGCGTGAAGCATTGAAAAATCCATGGAATGGATCCAAAGAATGATAGAACACCCTCTAGACGATCAAGGAGGATCATGAAAATACCCACGGAGAGAGCTTAGAGCAATGTAGACAACCTCAGGAACTACTATAAGCATTGAAATATCTAGTGAAAGGAACAGAAGAGGGTAAAACGACCCATGAAAGAATCTGTATAGGAAAAAGCACCTTATCAAAGACCTTGAAATATAAAATCACCAA
>JABUQX010136696.1:15000-33465 GCA_015478945.1 Trachelipus rathkii
TTTACTATGACGTCACGCGATTCAGGTATATCTGCATACGAATGAAGCTTCGTTGGAATGTAAATCTTTCCCATATATATTCTTTCTTTCTTTCTTTATCTTCCTTCTATTTTCCCAAGAATGGGAGTAAGGTGCGTGACGAGCATCGGAAAAGAAAAGCAGTAAAAGAACATGACAAAAGTCGAAAAGAAAGCCCAACCTTACCGCCCCCTCAGTACCATTAATTAGTGAGAACTCGTCGCAGTCAGAAAATCCACCCTAAAGCTTCATGGGACAGCGACGGACCCTCACCATGGTAGATCGCCAATGTAAGGGTTCATCCCTTGGCCCAGTTGGGCCACAACCATACCCCCTCACAACCCCCCCCGCCATTCCTCTGTTGCTACCTTTCTTCTCGCCTATACCAAACTCACATTTCTCTCCTTCAAACATTCGTTTACTGACTCAATCCACTTTTTCTTCGGTCTCCCAGCCGGTCGGTTCCCAACACACTCGCCACTATACATCCGCTTAACCAACCGACTATCATTCATCCTTTCCATATGACCAAACCATCTCAACATACTTTCATTTATTCTCTCATTTACCCCTTTCTTCACACCACACAACTCTTTAATAAGTTCATTACTCATTTTTTTCAATTCTTCTCACACCTAGCACTCTCTTAAGATTGTCCATCTGAACACATTGAACTTTAGATCTATACTTCTTATTCTAGACCATAGTCTCACTACTATACAATAACACAGGTAACAACATACCCTCATGTAAGACCCTAGCATACTTAAAACTTAGTCCCTTTACCTTCACCAGGGATTTAATTGCACCAGCCACCTTCCTGCCATTCACAACTTTTCTACTACACTCTGCATCATCCGTTCCCTTCTCATCCAACATATACCCTAAATATTTAAACTCATATATATATATATAGGTTGGCCACAACCATACCCCCTCACAATCCCCCGCCATTCACTCCTGTTATACACCTTTCTTCTCGCCTCTACCAAACTCACATTTCTCTCCTTCAAACATTCGTTTACTGATTCAATCCACTTTTTCTTCGGTCTCCCAGCTGGTCGGTTCCGAACACACTCGCCACTATACATCCGCTTCACCAACCGACTATCATTTATCCTTTCCATATGACCAAACCATCTCAACATACTTTTATTTATTCTCTCATTTACCCCTTTCTTCACACCACACAACTCTCTAATAAGTTCATTCCTTAGTAAACTCAGACACTTGTTCCAGCTGCTCACCATCTAACATAACTTCACACTGAGGACTGTCCTCACTCACAACCATAACCTTACTCTTATCCACGTTAACTTTCAAGCCCCTCCTTTTACACACCCTGCCAAATCTCTCTACCAATCCTCTCAAACTCTCTTCAGATTCGCCACACAGAACCAAATCATCCGCATATAATAGGTAGGGTACCCTCCACTCATCTCCATTCTCGATCATTCTAACACCATTTCCATATATATATATATATATATATATATATATATATATATATATATATATATATATATATATATATATATATATATATATATATATATATATTTTTTTTTTACTTATACTCATATATATATATATACCTATATATATATATATATATATATTCTGATGCAGTTTATTATTACTTTCTAAATTTAAATTTAGAAATTCTCAGTATGTTTGGAAATATTGCTTGCATACAGTAGAAAAGTATTTATTCATTCCAGCCTCTTGGGCGTCGCTTCAGCCCAATGGTCTACGACCGCTGAACTTGCGCAGTGGTTCACGTTCGAATCCAGTTCAGGCGACTGGATAAAGTCTCATTTTGTTCCCGCTCTGAATGTGACTATCAGCGGGCTGATGGGGAAGGAAGAGGAGCCAGATGACAAGCGTACGAGAGTATGTGCACTAACATGAATGACTTGTAGTAGTAGAGAAAAGTGGTAGTGGTGGTCACTAACCTGAGAGCATAGAAACAAGTGAGAGGGGGTGGGAGAGAAGCAGTAGATCCTACGAGAGCGAAGACCTCCACGAGAGCAGTCGGCGGAGGGGGGGGGTCCCTTGAAACCCTCATCGAGAGCACAAGAGCAGAGCCTAGATTTGTGCGAAATAAACATCAAACTGTAGCTTTTTCCAACGTCGTTTTCGAGTGTTTTTCTGTCTGTAGTTATTGTTTTGGTATTTTCAATTTTTGAAAATCTATTTTGACATTTGTCAAAACTCCTCCAGTAATTTTTTTTCAAATGACTTCAAATTTGAAACATACAAAGATTGGATTATTATCTAAAGAGAGTTGGAGCAGAATTTTGACATTGGAGCCCATTTATGTGCATTGGTCGATTGTCAAAACCTACTATTTTTGGGTTTTCAAATAAAATAAATTAGGATTTTTTTTGTTAATCCGATCTGCATGAAATTATCAGAACATTTTTAGTCGAAAGAGATGCACATTTTTTATTTAGATAACTTCTTTGTATATGCAGTAGTTTTGGATTTGCTTTTGGAACAAATTAAAAAAAAATTTGGGTGGGAAATTTTTTAAAATTTTTCTTTTGAGTAGACAGAAAACATAACTAAGTTAAAAAAATGTATCTCGTCAGACTATACAAGGCCTGAAAATTGGATGTTGATCGGATAAGTAGAAAAAAATATATCAATATTTCACTTTTTCAAACGTTTAATATATAAAATTTTGTTTGTCACTACGCTATAAAATGAAAACAAATGAAAATCGGATAAGAACATATAATTTTTTTTACATTATTATCCTGTGTACAATCCGCTCCTGGAGTTTGGTCCGTTCCTCCCGACTCACCCTATATATATATATATATATATATATATATATATATATATATATATATATATACATGTATATTAAAGCAACACAAAAATATATATATATATATATATATATATATATATATATATATATATATATATATATATATATATATATATATATATATATGTTTGTGGGCGAGTATGTGTTTGGTTAAAAATTTCTTTAGGATAGATTTATTCCATTGCCATTTTTAAAGAATATTTTATTAATGCATTGCAAGCGAATTTTTTGTTCTTTACTCAAATTTTTTAAACAATATATTAAAGATTTTTTTTATTAAGAAATTGAAAATGGTGAACATCTGGTTGCGCTTTTTCTTTAAGTCGAAAATTTGCGCCCTTCTCCTCCACAATGAGTTCCTTTCCTTTCTAAAATTTCAACGAAAGAAAAACATTTCGGAAATTTTAAACACCTTTCCAAATTTACGACTCGTAAAGACACATGCACTCAAAGACACACACACACACACACACACACACACACACACATATATATATATATATATATATATATATATATATATATATATATATATATATATATATATATATATAAACATAAAAATCTCTATATATATATATATCTTCTATATACTATATATATATATATATATATATATATATATATATATATATATATATATAAACTCAAACTCAACATCCCCCAGGTAGGACGATTTAACGCCCTGTCAGGTGGACCCAACGAGAAAGGTCCTTGGGTAACTTGGGCCTAACGGCAAATCCACTGGCTGGCCAGGCCTATCGCTGTAACCGGAGTTTTTCCCATTAGCAGCAAGCACGCTGACAATGTAGCCATTAACGTCTGAGTGGGACGAAGCTAGAGATAATAGAGAATAACTCACATACTAACATATGGAACTACGAATTACATTGAACGTGAATAAACTGTGTTATGTTTGCATTTATTTGTTGGGGTTTATGATTTTTAGGTTAGGTAATGATTAATTTATTTTATTTTTATTTTTTTTGCTAAATATTACGATGTTAATGTGAAAATTAACATTGATATGTTAGGGATATGTTTGAGAAAAGTGTGAATAGGTTACGTTTTGTACGATGTGTTAGGTTCTTTACTGTTGTTAACTGTGGTACTTTGTTGATGATAGTATATTATTCATGCTTACGGTGTGTTAGGTTTGTCGTTGTATACATTATATTCTTAGTTCAGGTAATGCTATGTTAGCTTTATTAATGCGAAAACATTGTTACGTTAGCATATATTCGATAGTTAGTATATACAGAACTTATTTTTGTGTTATGTTTACCCTAAATGATACTCGAAATGTGATGTGAATCAACAGCTCAATAGAGCAAAAGGTCATGGAGGGGTGGGAGGGAGGGGAGGGAGGTGTTGATGGTTTGATTTACTGAATTACTAATTTGCTGCTTTAAAATCAGTAAACTATTACACTTTACTATGATATTTTATTCAAAGAACTTATTTTTATGTTATGTTTGGATAAAAACTTTGTTATGTGTGCAATTATTCGATGGTCTGTATAATACTTAGGCAAAGTTATGGTAAATTTTTTTTAAATATTACTGTGTCACTGTAAAAATAACGTTAATATGTTAGAGATATGCTTGATAAAAAAAGTATGAATAGGTTACGTTTTGTATACAATGTTAGTTACTTTACAGGAGGTAAGCGTGGAACATTGTTAATGTTAACAGTTTATTCGTTCGTAAGTTGTGTAAGGTTTGTTTTTGTACATTATTTTCTTTGTTTATGTAATGCTATGTTAGCTTAATTAATGTGAAAACTTTGTTATGTTCGCATATATTTGATGTTTAGTATATAAAGAACTCATTTTTGCGCTGTTTATCCGAAATGATACTCGAAATGTAACGTGAATCAATAGATCACTAGATCAAAAGGTCAGAGAGCGATGGGTGGGCATGGATGGTGAGGGGTTTGGCGGATTAATTTACTGATTTACTGATTTATCGCTTTTGGATCGGTAAACTATTACACTTTATTATGATATTCTATTCGAAGAACTTATTTTTACGTCATGTTTGGATAAAACTTTGCTATGTATGTAATTATTCGTTGGTTTGTATGATAATTAGACAAGGTTATGATAAATTTTTTGCTAAATATTACTGTCAATGTTAAATTAACATTGATATGCTAGAGATATGATTGAAAAAAGAATGAATAGGTTATGTTTTTGTACGCTACGTTAGTTACTTTCTTTTTTTCTTTTTTCTTTTTCTTTTTCTTTTTTCATTTTTCTTTTTTCATTTTCATTTTTCTTTTTTTCATTTTTCTTTTTCTTTTTTCATTTTTCTTTTTTCATTTTCCTTTTTTTTCATTTTTCTTTTTCATTTCTTTTTCTTTCTTTTTTTCTTTTTCTTTTTTATTTTTCTTTTTTTTCATTTTTCTTTTTTTCATTTTTCTTTTTTTCATTTTTTTTCTTTCTTTTCTCTTTTTTCTTTTTTCAATTTTCTTTTTTTCTTTTTTCATTTCTTTTTCTTCTCTATATAATGATAATAACGCTGATACCCTTGATGAGTTTACAACCCATATATATGAAATGTGATCTGAATCAATAGATCAATAGATCAAAAGGTTATGAAAAGGTTTCTACATATTTTTTCCTTTTTTCTTTTTCTTTTTATCTTTTTCATTTTCTTTGTCTTTATTTTTTCTTTGTCTTTTTTCCTTTTTCATTTTCTTTTTCTTTTTATTTCTTTTTTTCTTTTTTTCATTTTTCTTTTCTTTTTTCATTTTTTTTTTTTTTTCTTTTTTCATTTTCTTTTTTCATTTCTTTTTCTTTCTTTTTCATTTTCCTTTTTCTTTTTTTCATTTCTTTTTCTTTCTTTTCTTTTTCTTTTTAATTTTTCTTTTTCATTTTTCTTTTTTCTTTTTCATTTCTTTTTCTTCTCTATATAATGATAATAACGCTGTTACCCTTGATGAGTTTACAACCCATATATGAATGGCGATACGAGTCAATAAAATTAATAATTAAGGTTGGGCGGTTGAGACGGGAGGACGCCACGGAAAGATGGTTTGATTTACTGATTTAAAAATCTGTACACTTTACTATGATATTTTATTCGAAGAACTTATTTTTGTGTTATGTTTGGATAAAACTTTATTTTTATGTTATGTTTGGATAAAACTTTGTTATGTTTGCAATTATTCGTTGGTCAGTATGATAATTAGGTAAGGTTGTGATAAAATTTTTGTTAAATATTACGATGTTAATGTAAAAAAACTTTGTTACGTCAGCATATGTTCACTGGGCAGGATGATAATTAGACAAGGTTATGGTAAATTTTTTGTTAAATATCACCATGTTAATGTAAAATTAACATTTATATGTTAGAGATATGCTTGACAATGTGTGAATAGGTTACGTTTTTTGTATGCTATGTTAGTTCCTTCAATGTTGTTAAGTATGGAACGTCATTAATGTTAGCAGTTTATTCGGGTTTAAGGTATGTTAGGTTTGTCATTGTGCATTATATCCCTAGTTCAGATGATGTTATGTTAGCTTTTTTAAGGTGAAAGCTTTGTCACGTTAGCGTATACTCGTTGATCAGTGTATAAAGAACTTAATTTTACGTTATGTTATGTTTATCCAAAATGATACTCGAAGTGTAACTTGCGACAATAGATCAATGGATCATAGAAATGGTTGGTGGATTGTGGAAAGAGGTATGGGGTGGGTGGTCTGATTTACTGATTTACCAAATTACTGTTTTAGGGTGTGTAAAAATGCAAATTTTTTAAGTTATAAATATAAAAAAGAATAAAATTTTTTGGAAAAAAAATATATTTTAAACAAAATAAAATAAAAATAAAATTTTTTTTAAAAAAAAAAATATATATATATATATATATTTAAATAAACAAAAATTAAAAAGAATTAAAATTTGAAAAATAAATTTAAATAAATAAAAATTACAATAAACATATAATTTGTTAGGTTTACTGATGTTAAGACTTTGTTATGTTAGCATTTATTCGTAGTTCAATTTGTTAATTAGGTTTTGATATAATAAATATCACTCTGTTAATATTAAATTAGCATTGGTATGTCGTAGTTGCTATAGAACATGTGAGATTGGTAAGTTTGGCAACTGCGTATCTGACTGAGATAATTTGACAACACTTTATAGATTAGCATTTATTCGTTGATTAATATGATATATAGGTTATGTCATGATAAATTTTTGTTAGGTTTTGTTGAAAATTACTATGCTAATGTTATAAAACTAAAGACAAATAGCAAAAACATAAAATGCTTTTTAATAAATTTGTTATATTGACACTTTGACAAAGAAGAATCAAATGTATTGCATAATGTTTCGAAAATAAATCAAACAAGAATCATAGGTATTGCTTAATGTTTCGAAAAATGGGAGGAGTTTGAACATTTCTCGACTTGTATCTAATAACTCTAAATGAAACGGAAATACAAATACAAAAAGTGAAACGAATTGCTCGAAAGACCTGGGTTTGAAAATACAATACGAACAGAAATATGAATCCGAATGTAAAGCAGGGGGGGGGGTGAACAATTAAAATACAACACGAACGAAAAACGATTAGGGTATCAGAGCCTGTACAATGGAAATTATTTGAACCAATATGGTTGGTTTCGTCGTCAATACTTGTTTACTTTCTTCTGATTGGTTGAAGAAAGAATCTCATTACCTTTTGGGTCTGTTTTTCACAAGATTTGTCGTAGTCAGACATTTTACGCTGTGCTGGTATGATGAGGTCTCATTCTGCTCCTAAGCACGTTAGTGATATCTTACGAGGACTTTCGTATACCAAACGATGTGGTATTTATATTTTTTCGTAAAAGAATGGAGAGGATATATTACCTGTATTCCATTCGGAAGTGCAAATAATAGACCTTTATCAACATGTTCGGTTGAAGAATGTCATCCAAGAGTTACGCTACCGCGGAAAGCTTGGGTAAAGGCTAGTAGTGTCATTGTGCATCGGCTCCTGGTGAAATATAATTATCAAAGGTGAACAGTGGCTGGAGGTATAATAAAATAGAGGTTGTTTTCACCGCATTTGATAATGTTAAAAGTATTGATGTACGCAACTATTGGAACCCCTCATGCTGTTATATTCGGGCGTAACGTGTATAGGTACTGTTCATTTCGTCTGAAAATATTACAGGCTTTGGCTAAAGATGTAAAAACGAAATTAACGTGTCATCTAAAGAGCGTCGACATACTCGAGGAATTTTTAATTCATATAGCTCATGAGATAATCTACATATCTTACACTGAATATGCGTTTACCATATAATAGGGTGTACCGGAATATGCTGATAACTAACACGTTTGATAAGTTACTTCTCTCTGGATGAGCAAATGCGCTAATGAATCTGTAATATGCCGAAAAATGGATTAGTGCTGCAGGCGGTATTTATACTTACATCATTTCAGATGGAGTTGAATCTCTGGAGAAATAATATAGAACTTGCTCAATTTATACAGAATCCAATGTCCCTTGATTAGACGAATTAATATATTTAAAAATAAAACTTATATGTTTTTATGTAATTAAATAACGCACTTTGCAATGAAAATTATATGTTATAAAACGAAAACTTATTTTATTTCCCCCTTTTTTTGTTAATATTATCGCGTTAATGTAAAAAAAAACAATGATATTTTGGAGATATGTTTGAAAAAGCATGAGTAGGTTACTTTACTGTTGTTAAGTATGGAACTTTGTTATGTTAGCTGTTATTTCGTGTGTAAGATATGTTTGGTTTGTCGTTGTAATTAAAATTCTTAGTCAGGTTATGCTCGTAGCTTATTGAAATCGTGAAAACTTTGTTAGTGCATAATATTCGTTTGGTTAAGTAATGGTAATTAGGTTAGGTTATGATGTTGTTTCTAAAATATTACTATGTTAATGCAAAAAAAATAACAATGATTGTTGGAGGTATGGTGAAACATTTGTGAGGTTACTTTAAATGTTGATAAGTATGGAACTGTGTCAATGCTGGCCGTTTATTCTGGCGTAACTTATGTTAGGTTTGTCGTTGTACATTATATTCATAGTTCAGGTTATGCTTTGTTAGCTTTATTGATAAATAAATTACGTGAGCATATATATTCAAGGGGCAGTATAAAAAAGAACTTATTTTTTGTTATATTTTATCCAAAATATATACTCGAACTATGATCTGAATCAATAGATCGATAGATAATAGCTCAATAGATCACTGAGTGTTGGAGGGGGGAGGGGTATGTTGTTTGTTATTTACTTATTTACTGCTTTAAGGTTTGTAAAAATGCAATTTTTTTCGTTATAAACATGAAAAGAAATTATTTTTTTTTTTATTAAAAAAAAAAATATTTACAACTAAGACAAAAATATATCAAAAAAATTTAAATTTTTAAAAAATAAAACAAAATATTAAAAAAATTTTTTTTAAAAATTTAAGTTAAAAAAAAAAAAAAAAAAAAAAAAAAAAAAAAAAAAAATAAAAAAAAAAGAAAAGAAAAAATTAAGATAAAAAATTAAACACAAAGTTTAAGTAAAAGAAATTATAAAAAAAAAATATATAAAAAATAGCAAACATAATGTACGTGTTTCAACTCAGGAGAAAAAATATATATATTAGTTGGCGTTTATAAAAAGCAAACGATATTTGAAAATAGAAATAACAGTCTTCAACCTTTAAAAATAGTACTAATCATAAACTGTACTAATGTTTTTTTTTTTTAAATTGACTCTATTTTGACTGTTGTAATGATAATAACACAGATTTCATCATTCTACGGTCATTTTCTATTTTTAGGGGTTGGGCATCCCCATCAAGGGGTACCTCCAATTCATGTAACTGCAACTAAATGAGGATACATTATAAAGTAAGGGTGTATGACAGTTTATCGTTCTATGTCAATATTCTAGGTTGGAGGGGCCGTACCCCCTCAGGGTTCCCATAGTCTATGTAACCTCAGTCTAAGCGAGATATCTTAAATGAAGGGTGTATACCGAGTTTCATCGTTCTTTGTCAATTTCCAAAGTTTTGGGGTACAGCCCTAACACCATGGGGGTGTAGTGTCATTTTACCTCTTCTGTATCAAGGGTACATTATAAGAAGGTTGTATACCGACTTTCATCGTTCTATGTCAATATTCAAAGTTTTGGGCACATCCCCATCATCTAGGGGGGCTTAGTGTCATTTTACATATTCTGTATAGTTGTTACACCCTTAGAAAGGTGTATATCAAATTTCCTCATTCTATGTCAATATTCAAAGTTTTGGGGCACAGCCCCTTCACGTAGGGAGCCTAGTGTGATTTTTCCTCTTCTGTTTTGATGTTACATTATAAGAAGACTGTATATCAAATTTCATCGTTCGATGTCAATATTCAAGGATTTGGGGGACAGCCCCATCACCTATGGGACGTAGTGAGATTTTACCTCTTCTGTATTGATGTTACATTATAAGAAGACGGCGTACCAAGTTTCATTGTTCTATGTCAATATTCAAGGTTTTGGGGCATAGCCCCATCACCTATGGGGCGTAGTGTGATTTTACCCCATCTGTATCGATGTTACATTATAAGAAGGCTGCTTACCAAATCTCATCGTTCTCTGTCAATATTCAAAGTTTTGGGGCACAGCCCCATCACCTTTTGGGCGTAATGTGATTTTACCTCTTCTGTATCGTTGTTACATTATAAGAAGGCCGCGTACCAAATTTAATCGTTCTATGTCAATATTCAAGATTTTGGAGTACAGCCCCATCACCTCTGGGGCGTAGTGTGATTTTACCTCTTCTGTATCGATGTTACATTATAAGAAGGCTGCGTACCAAATTTCATCGTTCTATGTCAATATTCAAGGTTTTTGAGCACAGCCCCATCACCCATGAGGTGCTGTGTCATTTTATCTCTCCTACAAAGAAGATACCTTATAAGAAGGGTATATACCGAGTTTCATCATTCTATGTCAATATTCTAGGTTTGGGGGCCAGTACCCCCTTTGGGGGTGCCCACGGTAATTTTAACCTCATATATTACGATGGTACCTTATATGAAGGGTATATACCGAGTTTCATCGTTCTACGTCAATATTCTAGGTTTGGGGGTCAGAATCCCCCCATGGGGTGCCCGCGGTCATTTCATCTCGTCTACAGAGAGGATACCTTATAAGAAGAAAGTATAACAAATTTCATCGTTCTATTCAACATCCAAAGTGTTGGGGCACAGCCCCAACACCATGGGGCGTAGTGTCATTTTACCTCTTTAACAACGGGTGTACCTTATCAGAAAGGTAAGTACCGAGTTTCATCGTTCTATGTCAATATTCTAGGTTTGGGGCCAGCATCCCCCTCTGGGGTGCCCACGGTCATTTCATATCGTCTACAGCGAGGATACGTCACCCCTAAACGGGTAGTCAAGTTTGAGAGAGATACCATATCTCAAACTCCACCTGTTACTAGGTATAGAGTAATAATAATAATAATAATAATAATAATAATAATAATAATAATAATAATAATAATAATAATAATAATAATAATAATAATAATAATAATAATAATAATAATAATAATAATAATAATAATATAATAATAATAATAATAATAATAATAATAATAATAATAATAATTATAGAAAATTTTTAGCGTACTTCACTGGAAGCACCAATCATTATTAAATTATTTATTTAAGCAAATTAAAGTAAATTGAACCTCACTTATGGGGAGAGGTAAAGGAAGCAAAAAATATTTAAATAAAACAAATAAATAAAAATTTCTCTTACCTTCAAAAAAACGGGAGCTATTACAAGTAATGCGCTGAAGCATCCGTTTAAGCCTTTTATGCGTGGTACTTCAATCGGATGAGGAGGGATCCCTCTTTGAAAAAAGACGTATCATCCAGGATATTGAAGCACGGAAATTAAACACAACACTGAGAGTCTCTGCTTTCATAGAAAAAAATTACTTAAGGCGTAGCTAGACCAAAACAAAATTGATGAAGTTTTTAAAGGGGCCAGCCGGAATGCACAAGAGCTGTTCAAAACTTTTTTCTTTTCTCTCTCTCAAAATGAATTGAGATTTTTTAGATGGTTGTGCTTTTTCCCTTTTTGCATCAGGCTAGAGAGAGCATTTTGCAGAGGCATATTTTAATAGCCCAATTTATGAATTTTAAAGTTAAGATTAATAGTTAAAATTTTTATAATTTTTAGATTTATAATTTAGTTTGGGACTGGATTCAAATTTGAGAATTAAAAAGAAAATTTAATTTAAATTATTAAAAATTTCAAACCCCCCCCTAAAAAAAAAAAAAAAATAAAATTTTTTTTTTTTTTTTTTTTTTTTTTTTTTAAACCTTAACCTAAAACTAGCTACCTAGCTGGAGTTACCTTTTTTATTTATTTACAAAATCTTCTCCAGTATACTTAAAGAGTTAAATTAAGTCATGTTTCAATAGGTCTTTAATGCTATTTTGAAACTTTACAGCCGCAGCTCTTTTAGGTCTTATTTGAGTGTCTTGCTGAGGAGAGTCATTTTTGGGTAAAGTAATGTCATCTTTTTGTATGTCTGGGGTTAGGTTGTCAATAGGAATCTCTAATGGGTAAAGATTATGCACATGTCTTTTGGACTGATGTCCTTGTCCTGTTTGTACAGTCACATGTCTGACAATACCTTCTTCATCAGGATGAACATCAGTAATTCTAGCTAACTTCCAAAAACATTTTGGAAGCTTACTAGACTCATTTAGCAAACACAATTCCCCAATTTTAGGTGTTTTAGTAATTAGTTTGTGCTGCTTTTTCTCTCTTTCTCTTAAGCCCAATAGATATTCATCTCTCCATTTATTTTTTAAAACCTTTAATTGATGGGATAAAGTTTTAAAGTTTTTTACAATAGATTTTTGATCATTAGAAATATAATTAGAATCAACAATTTCCCCTACATCAGTAGAAGAAACTTTGACTTCAGGAGTTGTTAAAAAGTTATATTTTACAATATCCTGACCAAAAATTAATTTAAAAGGGGTAGTTACATCATAAGAAGAGTCTTCTTTAGAACTGACATAAGTTAATGGACGGGCATTAATTGCATGCATTATTTCTTTTACTATATGGGAGAAATTATCTACTGAAATAGATCTACCCTTAAGGGAGGTGTACATGATGCTTGTTTAATTAACCCTATCAATTCTCTCTGCTATTCCTAGAGTTCTAGGAGAATAGCTAGCTGTGAATTAACGCAGTCATACATTTTCTTGCAAATAATTTTGCACTTTAAAATTATGAACCAATTCACTTTAAATACTACTAGCCTTCTTAATAAAGAGACTGGTTATGCAGAGATTATTTTTTTGGGGAGAATAGGTAAGGAAAGATGGTAAAGTTCCTTTAAAAATGTTTGTTGTCAGATCATAAACCACATGAAGACTGGTAAATCTAGTATTGCAACAAGTAAATAATAATATGTAAGATTTAATTTTATTATTATTATCATCTGGGTCTTTTAATAAAATTGGCCCAGCATAATCAATGGCAGTTGTTTGAAATGGGTGTTCATAATCACTCTTTTCTTTTATGAGAGGACCAACAGTGGGTACCTCATATGCTTTAGCAAAATACCTTTTACATGAAATACACTTTTTTAATATACCTTTTACATAGGACCTTATTTGAGGTATCCAGAATTCCTGCCGAATTAAGTTACAAGTAGCAGATAAACCTGCATGCTTAGCTTTATTATGAGTTTCAATTATTATTAATTTAGTAAAATGACATTCCTGCGTACCTGTACCTTCCCATTGTACGAATGATATTATTATCATCCATAAATAATTTCAGATCCTTTTGAAGATTGGTTAGGTCTTCAATAGGTCTACCTTGATTTAAATTTATTAAATTTGTCAATTCTTGGGAAAAGTATTTCTTTTGGAAATACTTTATCCAAAATTCAGTTGCAACTTTATTATATGAATTATTTGAATTTATTTTTTCTACACGTTGTTCATTAGAAAGGTTAGGTTGAGGATTATATTTATTAGTTTTAAAATATTTTAGAATATGAATAAACCTGATTACATAACCCGTTATTCTAAGGACTTTATTCCTATTTGAGAATCTTTCAATGTTAAATAACGGTTCAGTATGACTTTCTACTTGGGGTTCTGTAACTGGTAAATCATTAGTGGTTTGAAGTAAAGAATTTATGCTAAGTTTTGAATTGAAATTTACAAGAATTGTATTAGGAAGGGATTTTGGATCTTTAAGAAATGAAGGACCAGTTAAATAAAATTGCTTAGACTTTAGAAATTTCTTGGTGGTAAGATTTCTAGTCAACAAATCAGCAGGATTATTTACACCTGAAACATGTCTTAAGCTTATATCAAAGGGGAAAGAACAGCAACTAGTTTGTATGTCTTGAATTCTATTGCTAACAAATACAGATTTAATTTTTAAGTCCTTTTGATTTAACCAGTTTGCACAAACCAAAGAATCGGTCCAAATAGTAGTTCTAAAAAATGAACCATTTTTATTATAGGTTTCAATTAAATATTTAATGACATTAACGCCTAAACAGATGGCTAACAACACAAGTTGACAAATTGAATAATTTTTACCTTTTGGACTAATTCTTGACTTGGCATATATAAATTTTGAATTTTGATTATTAACAAGGTAACATACTATTCTATACCCAACCTTACTAGCATCATAAAATACATTTAAATCATACTGACTAAATTCGATATCTGATTCAATTGATGTCATTCTAGGAAATGTTAAACTTTTAACCTTTGAAAAATCTTTACAAATCATTTTCCACTCTTTTTTTAATTTTGGGAGATTTCTTCATCCCATGAAGCATTTTCGCAAACCAGATTTTGCATTAAAAGCTTAAGTTTAAAAGCTAAAGGAGCAATAAAGCCTATGGGATCAAAAATACTTTGTATAGCACTCAAAACCTCCCTTCTAGTTTTACATTTGTTATCTAAGTCACATTCCTTTAAGGATATTTAAATCCTCTTTTCCTATTCCAGCCAATAACCTAGAAGTTTTGTGAAAAGAGGACTTCAGAGAAAACAACCTTATTTTTTGATACATTACTCTGGCTTCAAGGACTGTTAGAAGCCATTCATAAAGGTGAAACCATAGGCTTAGATAAATTAATAGCAGTTTAAAGTGTGACTGTATGGATTTCCTAACTTTATCAATTATTTATCATAAGGTTATCCATATATAACCGATTGGAAAAATAGTCCACCCAAGTCAATTGTTTGACTCCAAAATTTGATTAATTGATTTTTGCAAAAAGAAATGGGCGGTTTTATTGCCGGTCTCACCCCCCGACCCATTTGGACTGCTAGAGTACAAACGAAACATGTTTACGTCTAATTATACATAAGAACATTAGGTTATTTTTGTTAAGGTGTTGAATAGAGTCCCTAATGCAGCAATAATGTTGTTAATGAGCATCTTTATCATTTGCTAGAAAGATGTACACATTAGATAAAGACTTTTTCTATGTCAGCAATGGTTAGGTACCTACCATGTCTTATAGTATAAACAACCTAGCAAGATGTGGGAAGCAAAGATGGACAGTTAATCATTAAATCATTTAAAGCCTTGTCATCATCATATTTTTTACCAGATGGATCCACCACAATTATTTTAGTGGTATGAACATTATTTCTAATGACGGCAAAGTGAGGAAGAAAATAGTCCTTTTTTTATGATCTATTTTACTAATACGAATCTCAAAAAAGGATACCTTCCTTTAATTGTAAATCAAAAATATTCTGAATATTCATTTAATAATTTATTACTTTTTTAATTTTCTAATGAAATTCAGCCTGCCATAAGCATAATCAAAATTAGGAGTTAAATTATTTATATTATGATAGGTTTCCATTTAATTTCCACCGATATACTTTCCTCACTCAGCGAACATTATCCTTGAAATTTTGGTTATTAATTCTTCCTCCATATTATAAATTTTTCATCTTTGAATAACCCTAGATTTTCCAGACTGCTGAAATGACCTATATTTTCAGCTAGATTTTCATCATTTTTCACTAATAGTAGCTACACAACTCTCTGTAATTAAATTTAAGGCTGTCTCATATTTGAAATGATAATCTGAGGGAATACCTTGCAAAATGACACCATACCTAGATTTGTAAGCAATAGCATTGTTAATTTTAATAATTTCTAATTTAGTTCTTTAATACTAGGGGATCCTAAAATTACATTAAAATCAGTCACTACTCAGAATCATAATTCTCTGCTAATTTAAAGCCATTAAGTTCAAGGAGTAACTAGTTTTGACACTTCTTTAATTTTAAAGCTTACTGGGATGTTACACAAACTAGGGCTCATGGAATATTTTAACATCTTTAATAAAAAAATTTGCAACTTCAAAACCATGGCTTTGAAGATTGAGGCATTAAACACCTAATTGTTAAAGTTTCCTTCAATAAACCTTGTGGAGAACACCTAGAAGACCTTCTACTGTATCCTTAACAATATAATTGTCCTGACTTGCAGAATCTATAGTGCTCTCACCTTTATGCTTCAACACCCAATTTGTTACAGATTGGTAACTGTATATGATGGAAGAATTGAATTAACCTCCATAGAAGTATCATTACACCTTGACTAGTTTATAAACTTTCCATTATCTTTCTAACTTTAGGATCCTTGATTTTACTTTTACCTTCTGAAAGTTGTTTTAAGGCAAAGAAAATTTAATAATTTTTTTTCACAATTTTTACATAAAGGTCTGTTGTACAACTGTTTTCCTCATGATTTTACCTGTACATTTTTTACAATACCCTAATTCTTTTTATACGATCCCTTTTTCTTTATTGGTAGCATATTTAGAACACCTGGAAATAGTATGACCATTTTGAGAACATAATTTACATGTCATTATAGTAGAAACTGTAACAACTGAAGTTTTTGATTTTTCACCTTCATAAAAAATTTTACCTGAACCTGCCTCATTCTCTGATTAAATTTTATTTTTACATTTTTATTATTTACAGATTCATTTTTTAGTGAAAGAGCATTAAAATTTAAAGGTTTTAATTTAACACCTTCTTGATCGTTTAATGTTTTAGTAGCCTCAGTAACTACATTTCTAAAATCATCAAACGATTGATATAATTTATATCCACATGTACGTAAATATTCTCTTAATTCTATATCTAAAGCATTATAATAGGTGTATAATTGAATATCGTCATTGGTTAATTGATTTTTTTTAAATAGATTGACATTAGCAATCATAGAATCTTGAAAATAATTTAATTTTTTTATCTAGAACCTTTAATACAAGTTATTTACTTTTTTGATTAGTGAAAATTTAATTTGACGCTGGAGCTCATAGATGATTTCTAATTGCCTGCAAAGCTGCATCATAGCTGTATCTGACTTTTGATGCAATTTTTGAGCAGATGATTTTACCTTTTAAGTGCTGTTTTAAATATGCTAATTGATCTTGATTTGACAACCTAATTATCATAAATTTAGGAATCATGTTTTAAAAAATCTTTTAAAATCGAAAGGCATCAGCTTGGAAATGGCAGGAATCTTTATTTCTGAATTTTTTAACCTTATCTTATGAGCTGTATTTGAAGGCAGAAGTACTTTGAAAACCATTCGTACTCAAGTAATTGAAAATATATTTATTAATGGTAGTAATAATAATACTCAATTATTAACTCTAAAGCCTCAAGTCTTTCAGTCGTAAATCTTCACAAGCAACAAAGGAATCTGTGATACTCTCATTAAGGGATTCAAGATCATTTATTGACTTTTTCAATGTAAAACAATTATTTATTTTATCCTCATTGGATAGAGTATTAATGGCTGGAACTAATTTATTTAAAGTTTTAGTAACAGCGGAACTTTTACCACCCCGCTTTCTTGTTAGCTTAATTACATTTCGTAATTCCTCAGATGGGCCAGAAGATTCAGCAAACCCTTCTATATCAGAGCTATTTATATCTAAATGCTCCATTTTCACACTTGTGACAACCTAAGCCTATAATACATAGGCCTTAAAATATGAACCTTAAGCCTACAAAAAAAATCCTTAATACTAAAAAAATATATACCTTAATCCTATATAAAGGGAGTTCACCTTAATTTAAATTAGCCATTTTAAATAGCCTACATTTTATATAGACCATCTTGTTTTAAACAGTATGGGAAGTCCACAAAGCCTATTACGTTATTAGGTAGGCCTATAACTCAATAGTTAGGCTACAAAATTTTATTAAAGTTTACTCAAATACCTAATTTTACAGCCCTAATACGTATAGCCTATTTGGGGAAAAGTAGTAAGGCTTACACCTAAAAAGAATAGGCCCAAACAGTATTGCTCACTTCAGGACTAATTTTACTTAAATACCTTTCAGTATTATTTAAACACAATTTTTTTGTAATACAATTTATTTTATATATCACAATTATATATCACAATATTATTTGCTATTTAATTAAATGTATAAATGTATAATTTAACACAGACCTACAACAGTAAGTCAATCATCAGTCCGTATCAAGGTATGTATATAAACAAGGTTTGTAGTCTTTGCGTCGCCACT
>JABUQX010136697.1:5000-14159 GCA_015478945.1 Trachelipus rathkii
ATAGGTTAATGTGAAATCCAAGTCATCGGTTATTGACTTGGAAATTTCCACTACATCGCTAGATTTTGACATTTGAGACGTCAAATTAGTGGTTTCTAAGGTCTGTGAGACCGTTTTCTATAGTTTTGGAAATCTAAAACATCAAAAAATCCAAGCCATGTTGGCCATTGACTTGGATTTTCCCTAATTTCGGTAGATTTTGACGCTTGAGGAAACGAATTAGGGGTTACCGATCGTGGAGAACCTGACTTATCGACGACGCGATTGGGGCTTAGCCATAGTATCTATTTAAAATATAATGAGTCATAGTGCTAGGTTTCGAGTTCTAATGATTGTATTTTTCTTCACAGGGACATGGTTGACCAAGTCATGTCAGCAGCTGACTTGGTCAAGGCTCTCACATCCGGAGGAGCTTGGGGATTTTTCCAATGGCAACACTGCACGTCAATGACGTCGGAGCGTTTTCCAGGAGCTGCGACGCGTTTCTTAGGTCAGCGAGACCGTTTTCGGAAGCTCTGGAGCTTCTGAGCGATAGGAAATGCCAAGCAATGTCGACCATTGACTTGGGAATTTCCATCACATCGTTAGATTTTGACGTTTGATATGTCAAATTAAGAGTTTCTAAGGTCGGCGAGACCATCTATGAAGTTTGAAAGTTCTGTACCAAATCTAACATTTCCCGACAAAACTTAACCTAACCCCAAGTTTCTAACATGTTATTAATAACTAACGAAGTAATTTTTTTTTTTACAAAACTTAACATTTCCTTACAGAACTAGTATAACCTATCAGATCTAACAAACCTACTAAACTACGAATAATTGCTAACATTAACAACTAAGTATCTTACATAACGAAGACACAGTGCACATATCCCTAGGTAAATCATAACAAGCAAACACATGTACGCATTACCGACTCGTGGTGTATCATACACAAGACATTATTTCTTTGAATTCATACATTGTGCTTCATTCTTCGTTCAAACATTAACTTAATTTAGTTTTCTTTTAAGTTGTAACATTCGCATTTTCATTCCTAACTAACTTTAATTATTTTTTTTATATTTTTCTTTTGAACATCAACTAAAAAAAAATTTCAAAGTTTATATTTTAATAAAAATTTGTGTTTCATTATTAAATTAAAAAAAAATCAGATTTTTTTTTGCAAAATTTTAAATATTTTATTAATAATTTATGTTTTTACAGATCCTAAAGCAGTAAAACAATCCTCCCACCCTACCCCTCCCACCCTTTCCACATCTCCGTGATCAATTGATTTACAGCTTCATGTCATATATACAGCTTTATTTATTGTGCTACAAACTCAAATGTTGTATAAAACAACATAAAAATAAGTTCCTTGTAGAAAATATCATAGTAAATTGGAAAATTTTATTAAAAGTTTGAGCGTCTGTAATAAATTTATGTTTTACTTCATCTAAAACACGATAACGTGTGAATATATAAGGAAAGTTCCGTATATCATATATATTAGAATATATATATAGAATAATTTTTATATATATTATATATATATTATATATATATATATATATATTATATATATATATATATATATATATATATATAATATATATATATATATATATATATATATATATATATATATAATATATATATATATAATATATATATATTATATATATATATACCACTTCGATATTCCTTTTTAAACCCATCAACTAATGAATTTTCACATATGCCTTTTTATTTATGTTAAACAACAAATTTAATTTAAGAAGTTCCAAACTAAGGTTACTTTAGCATAGCTCTGATTCATTTCCTTTCCAAGATGTCTTATGCCACCCCTAACAAACTATCCTAGCCTAACAATGCTATTGTTATCCGAGTTAATACAAATTGTTAACTCGAAGATCTTCTCCTCACTCATCCTATTAAGGATACTAAAACTAAATTTTCTCGAGTATGCGGTGTGAAACCTAGGCTCCGCCGAGGTGTCCCACTATCAATAGGATCCAAAGTTTGAAAGAATACGATAAAAAAATTAAAAACCAACCCCTAACCTTAACTCATTACCATATATATATTTATATATATATATATATATATATATATATATATATATATTTAAATTATATATAAAATTTAAATATATATATATATATATATAATATTATATATATATAATATAATTATAATATATATATATATAATATATATCTATATATAATATATATATAAATATATATATATATATTTATATATTATAATATTATATATATAATATATATATATAATATATATAATTATATATATATATATATATATATATATATATTATATATATATATAAATAATATATATATATTATAATATATATATATATATATATTATATATATATATATAATAAGATATAATATATATATATATATATTTATATAATATATATAATATATATAAAATATATTATATATATACTCGTCAAAATTTAACAGCACCACTGGTTCATAATGACGGTTAACAGGTTACAAAATGATCAAGAACGCTGTTGTAACTTTATTATCCAAATAACATAGCAATTTGGGAACAGCATTATACAGTGGTAAGATTGTGGATTGGTCCCAGAAATCTCCTGGGGGCCTGCGAATGGGTCCTGTATGTAGCCGATGCATTTCCTCCAAAGTGGGACGTTATCGCGGTGAAGGGTTCCTGTGTGGATGGTGTTACTCAATATCGTGCAATGGCACTTTGGCACGGATGAACGGCTTGGCACCGTCGTGGCATGCTCTCAATAAAGTGCCGAATGTCCTCCACGAAATCTGATCCAATACGCGAAGCACCGCCTGCCGCATGGAGAGTTTCTGGAGGTGGTTGCAGCTGTCGCAAACCATTGTTTCAACATGTCCCACATATGTTCAATTGGGTTTAAAAGGCAGTAAAAAGAAATTAAAAATGAAAAAAATTTTATTTATATATCCCATAAATATTTGAAAAGAAATATGTCATATTTTGAAAAAAATCATTGAAGGAATTTCGATCCGGATTTGGATTCGGATTCGAACATTTCCAACACACGGATTTGGATTCGATCCGGATTCGGATTCGCCCATTACTGATATATATATATATATATATATATATATATATATATATATATATATATATATATATATATATATATATATATATATTTATATATATATATAATATATATATATATATATATATATTATATATAATATATATATATATATGCCTTTATTAAACCAGGGAGCAATAAAAAAAATTAGAATCGGAATGGTTGGTAATGCTATCTGAGAGTTATTTCATTTGATGGATTTTTTACGAATTTTCTCAATTTTCTCATTAAATAAAAAAGATATGTAATAAAGTTTAATCTATAGCACGGTAATGTCTATAGTTATATTTACATTATATACATATACAACTTACTCGCGCTCAGCGCGAGTAAGTTGTTATACGGCACCGCTCGCTCGCTGCGCGCATTTGGAGCGAGCGCTTCAGCAAGCAGTCTGCCATGCATACACGACAGCCTGCCATGCATTTAGTCTATGGTATTGTTTTAGTTTTTATTTAACTCAATAAATATGTAATGAAAAAATAATTTAACTACAAGATAAAATAATTTTGAAAATGAAAACAAATCTCTTTAAGACATAATAAAAAGCACACAAAATCGACTTTATGAAACCACAAATTTAATTTAAAATAAATAAAATCTCTTATTTCTGATTTTTCCCTTGAATCATAAAATGTATTTCTTAGTTTTATCAACTTTACAAAGTTAAAAATTTATTGCTCCCTGGTTTAATAAAGGTTATATATATATTAGTGATGGACCGGATGTCAAAATTTGACTGTTTGCGGATGCGGATGCGGGATGCGGATCTTAAAGTAGATGAGGATGCGGATGCGGATGCGGATCTTAAAGTAGATGAGGATGCGGATGCGGATGCGGATGTTTACTCTTTGAAGCTTGAATTACAAAATTATTTAAATATATAATATATTATATATATTTATATAATATAAAATATATATATATATATTATATATATATATATATATATATATATATATATATATATATATATATATATATATATATAATATTACATCTTACATTCTCTCCCAGTCAGGCTTACGAACCTGTCAGTGGGGCCAACCTCCGCTTCCATCTTGTTCTATCCATCACGATCCCATCCGCCATCAGCTCATCCATTGCAGGCATCTGGTGTTTCTCAATGATCCTCTAACTGTGTCTCTCCACCTTTCCGCGTCATCCCCTCGGTTTCTCACTATTATATTTACCTATTATAATTTTGATATATTACCCGTCGAGTCTCCACTACTCCACCCTCTGCTGGGCAACTCTCTCTCACTGCATCTTCTCCAGGTGTCCCCACCAATCTTCAGTCTGGCTGGTCTACTTATAATTCATTCATATTAGGTGTTTCACACCCACTGAGATTCTCCCTCACTGTTCTACAGTTTTTCACTCGTCTCATTCTCGATCCCTTATACTCTCAATCTACATAGAGTCACTTCATCTGAGAATTTTTAGATCATGAATAAATATGACGGTGATACACATTTATTGTTGACTTCTGCGCTGGAAGATTCTCGGATGGATTAACATAGCAGACTGTAATGGGATCTCTCCAAACTAATTCCGAAATTACGTTTTAAGATCCAGACCTTAATAACAGAGTGATTCTGAATATTGGCTATTCTTCTAACTCTCTCCCTGTCATTGCAGTCCTAGTGTAACTCGCACCACTATCAGCAAACAGTAATTCAGGCGTCACACGAGATCAGCATGTTCCACTGTCAAGTATATACCTCTTGCGTCACATCTACACAATCTATTGTCGATCGACTAAGTTATTTTTTCAGAGTATGTGTTGTGTTATTCATTTCTACAAGTCTCTTTTACGCTACACAGAGATGAGCTGAGCCATACTTCTGAGTCTTACAGTATTCCTCACTTGCAGTGGAATCTCCTGCGTTAATGTCGAGACATCCGGCGCTGGTTAATAAAGCTCAATAAATTGTCAAATTGCCATATAATCCTTGACCTCTATTTATCAATCTGCAATATCCAACATTTTTATATCCCTCGACCACGCCCCTACCCGTGACCCATACATATCAACACCATCTCTCTCTCTAACATCTCCTCCTGCTGAAGCCTTCAAACTCATGTGTTCACTGCTAGTTATATTCCTCCAAATATCCACTATCACCGTCGAATTTGAAGTCTGGTGTCTCGTGCAATTACATACGTTTCCATTGCAGAGAACATCAACATGAGCACAATCTTCACCAATGGCTCACCTCCACGCATGCGTCCCACTTCTCAGTCTGGCGAACGCCACAAGAGGTTCAATCGTGTTCATATGCCTTTGTATAATCAGTCTAGATGCTCTATACTCAAAACTCAGCTCATATACTAACTCTATGACAGAGAGTGATTCTCTTTAATATATCGGCATAAATTTTATCAGTCGACGACACATCTCATAGCTCCTTTGAAGCATAACAAATATAGTTATCTGAATCTAACAATTTTATAAATTAATACACAAAGAAGATAAAACTCCTCCTGTTTGTGAATAATCAAAGATTCTTACCCACTGTATAACTTAAAAAATACCTTTATAGCAAAATATCACGTATGTAACATAAATCTTTGTTAATGCTCCTTTATCAGTCTGCCTCCAACTCAATAATCTTCCTTACTCCACAGATGAAAGATCTTCTCAACAACATGCTTCTCTCCTGGAGTTACAGGAGAGCTCATGACCTATTTGCTACAAGTTCTAATGAATCCGCGATTATAATTGCCTTCTCGGAGCGCGATGGTACTATATCGAGTGTCTATCTTAACTGTAATCATTTCTTTAATGACCATAACATTAAAATCTGTAAGGTATCATTAAATATCCTACCTCTGTAGAGCATATACATTACTCTTCACCCCGACCATATAGACCAATCTTTGCTCTATTTATTAATTGATCTCAATATTTTTCATTTTACTTTGTCTTAATAATTTCTAATCACATAAACTTCGCCATGTGTATACATTAGTGATGAAATTCCTCTAATACAATGTTTACAATTTTTTTACTAATACCTTTTCCTTGTCAGTCATCTCCTTGGAGCTCATTTATAATTGTGGACTAATTTATAGATCTTTATTAAAATACCATCTACAATACTCCTCGCGCATGCCAAAAATTATCTAAACTGATTATACTCCTACCCAACAATTTGATTCAGAAATCTAGAAAAGATATCGTTATTAACAGAGAGCACTTCACGTTCTTTATTTTTAAGACCTTATTACATACACTTTAATCCACACAACTAACTCAAATATTTCCACTGTCTTCCACCGACTGTCCACCTACAGGAGTATATACACGACATCGTTATCATTATATAAATCACTGAATCGGTCCCCCTTACCTCAAAATTACCTGCCTCCTGCCTTTATTCAATGCAGAAGACTCTGCTATAAGTAATTAATAATTCTTCCTTCACTTCACTCCTAAAACCATCTGGCTATCTCTCCGATCCTCCCTCTCTCTACACCACATCTGCCTTACATTAAATCCAGACTACCTTACTGTGCCACAATCCCTCATAAACAACGCTTCTAATTATTTACCAGGAGATCACTATATCTGACTTGCGAACTACCTTTGCAAATTCATTTTACTGTGTATTAATTATTCACTGCTTACCATCCGGCACCTCTATACGGCAATGTGATTATCTCGTAGTGTTGAGAGAGCTCTATCTATGAGTACGTATATTCTAGACGAACACGTCTCCGAATATCTTAATGACCATAATTGATTATACTTATTTCATTTGCTACTCTTTTCATTTGAGCATTCAACAATTACCAGTTACTCCTTCTGCTAACCATTTAGACTTTACTTGACAATCCAAAATACATACTCCTCAAATTTTGAGCTTCAATCTTCCCATCACATCTCTCCCGCTTCAACAGATTACATTTTACTTCTTATATTCATTGCTTCCACGTACACCAGAGACTCACAAATATGCATTACCCCTGCTTTAAAAAAAAAATAATACATCTAATAAATATAATAAAAAATTCTGTATCGGTAGAGATATATTATGAGTACATATCACATACACTATATACACCTGATCAATACCCATTAAAAAACGGATAAAGATATAATAATATGTTTATCCTTATTTAACTATTTATATGAATATTGAAGTACTCCAGATTTAACGATACCATATACGAATCAATCACTATTATAAAAATAAGCAGTATATGAATTTATATATACATATATCTATAAATATAATTAAAAAATATAAATATAATAAATACATGACATTCATGAAGAAGAGCGTGGTTGGTATTTTACTGTGATGATATATATACTATAACTCTATTTCTCAGAAATAAAATTACTCTATTTATCAAATATTCTGTGAGTAATAAATAAGACTTAATACACGACATACAGTATTAATGCTCAGCTATTCTACCATACACTTATATAATCAAATTATGGTCACTATTTATTTATTATTATAGTAAATAATAAATATACTATAATACTTATTTATTTATATATAATATTAATATATATATAATATATATATATATTAATATAAACAATATATATATAATAATAATTATATATATATTATATATATATTATATATATATATATATAAATATAATTAATATTAATAATATATAATATTATATATATTAATATAATATAATATATAATATAATATTAATATATATTAATATTATATATTATATAATATTTTAATCAGATATTTTATATGTGCAAATATAAACAGCAAAATCATTTGTTAATTTCAAATGGTCCTAAAATGGGTTATTAAAGAAAACCCACTTATTCATCTTTATGAGAGATGGAACTCCACAGATGAAGTTACTATATTATATATATAATAATATAATACGAGCCTAACGATTGTGAATAAAAGGAAACCCATTCATTTTCACTAATTTACTGAAAGCTTAGCTTCCTTACAATGAAGAAAGCGACACGCGAGTGTCTTTGGACGGACTACACCTTATACTGACGGAAGTCACTCCCTTCAGCCCAAACAATAATAATAAATATGGTCAGGGGCAAACACTGATAAGGAATAATTTATTTTTAACATCGGACATTATTAGATATTCAAAGGATATTTGTGCAATAAACGCAACAATAATATTCAATTTTGATATAATATAATAAATATTAATCAATAATTGTCTAAGTGGAATAGATTAATTAGAACCCTACACTAAAATGAGATTACTAGAATGATGGCATTAACTAAACGCCACAGTAGACTGAGATTATCATTTAAGGTAAGGCTTAAAAACCGAGTTTCTCATTTGTGTCTGTATGAGCTCCCCTATATTAAATATATACCAACAGTTTGACGGGCCTCCACGATAGGACTAACAAAGAGAGTGAGTAGAACTCAATCATATTAAACTACACTCTATGACAAAGCAGTGAAGCTATGCGCCCAAGATGTGACAGCGTCAGAGATATCTTAGCAAATCTTTTATATACCATTTCAGCGCGAGCCTCTACTCTCTCTGCCATACGATCCGGGCGAACGGCGACAACAAACTAGAGTTGGTTAATATTATCTTGTGAACTCGTGATACATATACATTTAAGATATATAATCAATTGAGTATATTTGGCCACTAACGAGCGCGGATCATTCCATCTATATAGTGGCTTTGAAAAGTGAATTACACTGATACGTGGGATTCTGGCCACCTATTTACCCGCACTTAATCTTAAAGATGGTTACTTCCCAGCGATGACGTTTATCCCAGAGTGTTTCATCCTACCACAATGTGGTTTAGATAAAAATCTGAATCTTGTCGAAGGAACCACGCGTTCAAAGTATTAGGGATTGGCTAAAAGGAAACCGCATCATTTTACCTCTGAAAGCTTAGCTTCCAAAGAGGAGCGAAGGCGTGTCTTTGACACCTAACCTCCGACGGGCCTCCCGCAACACTTCGGGTCAAGGGCAACACTGGGTAATTTTAACCGACATTATTAGATATTCAAAGATATTTTTGCAATAAACGCAACAAT
>JABUQX010136699.1:0-10000 GCA_015478945.1 Trachelipus rathkii
TTTTTTTAATCTTACTTCAAATTCACCTTCAATATGACAAAACTACAATAATCTTCATAATCCACAATAACAAATCCAATTCAAAACTAAATTTATATAATACACCAAATCATATATATATAGATAGTATATAATATCATATATATCTATATATATATTTGACACTTATTTACATACTATATATTAGCTTGCGTAAGTATATGGCAGGAATACTGTGAGAGATGTGAGTAATAATAAATTATATAGTATTATAAGTATCAAATACTATCATTTATATATATATACGTCATCCACCGCAGGGGTTTTTGAACCTTGTTATTGATAGTTAGGGTTCTCTGTTTAAGCTTTAAAGACGTAACAGTGAATTGAGGAGAGCCAGATACAAGAAGGACTATTGGAAGTATCCCCTCCTCCAATCCACCTTTCATCTCAGTAATGTGACTCCTTTCTATATGTCATATCGTAATTGCAAACAAAAAGGGGATGGCTCCCAGCTCTGGCAATCAAATTATCTATACCTTTAATCCCTTATTCTCGCGCATCCCTAATATAGTTTATTCCCAAATCTATACGTAGGTGTAATCAAACTCATGTTAGGAGTTTGCGTCCCGAATTACTCTAACTATTTATATAGCACCCCATTGATCTACAGTGCTTAACATGCCTCGGGTTCCCTTACGTAGAAGTGTTTTGACCATACCCCAAAAACACTGACTTTGTTAACTAGTAAGGACGATTCATCAGCGAGAGACTGACTGATAAGAACAGTTATGATATTAACATTATAATATAACTCGCTTTATAGCGTAATATTACTACGTAGTAATATACCTTATTCTTCACCACTGCGAGGAACAATTTATAGTTATTATATATTTTCCATATATATTAGCATTGCTCCTCTTTGAGTAATCAAAAATAGAATTATAAGATTAATGATTTTGAAATGTTATATCTTAAGCTACACCTATAATCATCTAATGATGAAACATGTATAATATAACATACTTAAAAATCTAGAAAATTCGTTTAAATACATTTATGTACTTCTCCTTTCTTCGAGGTCAAAACATAGAAATATACAGAAATAAAGTAGAAGACAAAATTATAGTATTAATGCAACTTTGTATTTCTTAACCAAAGGAATTAATTTTATTAAAATAATGCTTACTTTAAAAGATTTTGAATTTAAAATAAATGAATAAAAATCTTAAACATAAGAGTGATAAAAAAATACAAAGAGAAAAAAAGTAAAAAAGAACATACCTCATATACCAACATTCCCACAGAAAAAAATAAATAAAATAACAAAAAACAAAAAAGGAAAAAAGCATAAATCGAATAAGAAAACCAAGATTCACAAATGATAATGCCTCAGAAGAATGGAGACATAATAACATGAAAAGAAAATCTTACCATCGAGAAATATTACTTATGGTAAATGTTTATTATTACATTTATCATTTAAAGTATAGTAGACCATCAAACATTCTATATAATAACTGAACAAAACAAACAAAAGATGAATGTGATGAACATAGTGATGAAAAGGAAAAATCTTAAGGAGTATAACATTGAAAAGCCCTATCTGAATATTTGTTAGTTGAAATAAATAGATGAATGAAAACGAAAAAAAACAGATTAAAAGGATGAAGGCAATAAAATGCATTGTTAATAATTACCCGTAAATTGATGGAAATAATAAAAGCAAAAACTCTTTTGAAGAATCTGTATGATGAAAAAGTTACTGGAGAGATAGTGTCTCAAGAATATAGAAAAAAACTAAAAATAGCACCAACTAATTAGGATAGTTAGATGGAGAAAAACCCAACTAAAAATACATTAGAGAAAAGGTCAATACTTAAAAGAGAGAAAGTAAATGATGGACAAAAAAGATGGTTGTAGACGATAAATTATTTATTAATATCATTAAAAGAAATGAATAAAGTAGAAACAAAAACAAGCAAGTATCTTAACAGTGATTCAAACAGTGGTTGAATATGCAACATAAAGATAAGGAGAAAACTCAGAGAATATGTATCAAGAGTATGAATAAAGCAAATAAGGAAATGTGAACTCGATGAGATTAAGAAGGTTGCGAAAGGGTTTCAGTTGTCAACTGTCTTATAGAAAATCTACTGATGCAAGGAGCATGGAAGAGAAAAAGTCCTGAAGTCATTAAAATTTAAGATTGAAGGAAATTAAAACAAGATAATATTCTAACAACTAACCTAGGTGTTATTACCAGTATCTGATAAAATAGTTGAAAATGCTGTAAGCGCAAAAAAATGAAAATGGGTATATCATAAATAATTAAATTCAGATAAGAATTGGTAAATACAATAAGCATTAGCATACCTACTCAATGTTATTGGAGACGAAAAAACATTTATTTCAAATATTTAGTATGTTGTAAAGAGGTACTCGTCAATCACTAAAACATGAAGATTAGGCTATTGGAGGAAGAATAATAATATATCTACTGTGTGAACTTGGCATATGAAGAACAAGATAGGAACCAACATAAGAAAAAATTTTCCCTTGACAAAAAGCCAATAGAACGATAAAAATATAATAACATTATATTTTTTATAGTAAAAGAAATAATGAAAAACTTATATTATGAAACAAATTAACTATTATTATACGAAAAGAAGAAAGAAGAAATGAAATTTAATGGAAAAGTAGAAAAGGAAAAAATCTAAAATAGAAAGGACATTTTTCAAGTATTAATGAAGAATAGGTAATGACTCCTAAAAGAAATTAAACCTTATCACAAAGGATGTAATGCTATTAGAAAGGAATAAGAACAGTAATATGGAGAATAGGAATAACGAACATAGATATATGCTGATTACTGAGAAACAAGGTGATGCAAATTATAGAGTATTTACGATTTTGTAGCACAAACCAAAAATTTCAAAAATGGTTGTTTTATAAAAGTAGAAATCAGATAATATAAAATTATTAAAACTGAAATATTATATGGCGCAGTATGTCTCCTGTATAAATCAAAGGTAAGAAGTTTTTTTAGATTTAAAAAATCAAGATGGTAATAGAGGGTGATATACAGGGCCATTTAATAACAAGTAAACATCAGCTAATGTACTAAGATAATGACAAATGTAAAAATTAATCATTGGAAGAGATTGGAGACATGTTGATATTATATTGATGATTCTATATTAACTACGAAAGTTAAATACATAGACATTTAGAAATTAATTTAGATATAGGAGGACATTCATTAGCATACTATTTATAAATTGAAAGAACTAAAAAGAAATTACATAGTAGTGATAGTCATTTTAAATGACAAATTGGATAAAAAGAACTAAAAGAAGAAAAAGAGAAAAAATTAAAAAAATAAGCTACAGTACATGTAAATTGACTTGATTAGTGAGAATAGAATAAAAATTTATTAAACTAATAAAATAGAATGCTAATACAATATAAAACAAATAAAAGATAGAAAAGATTTTTATGGATATTACAATATAGTAAATAATATAGAATAAGTACTATGTAGAGAAATCGAAGAGCGTAAAATATGTTAAAATTAATAATAATTAATAATAATATAATTAAAATGAAAATAAAATCTGCCTAAACACAAAGACTCATGTGGCGAGTAATTTTGCCAATAGCAAATTCAATATAATAGATAGATTAGTAATAAGTGTAAAATTTGAACTAAATTTCAATAAATTAAAATTACCCTTAGAAGAATAATTCGATATTCACAAATTTATATAGATTAAAATAAATATATAATGATCACCATCGCAAAACAAGATATACAATCCAGGACAGATATGGTGAAAAAATAAATAAACCTAGAAATAAATAAACAGTAAAAAAGGGTTAAATCGAATGATTAATAAATTAAATAATTAATTATGAGAAGATATCAATAATAATATATGTCTATAAGGAACATAAAGTAGAATTAATCATAAAACGAGTAATAGGATAAATTATAAAATGATAAATTGAAATATCAAAATATATTATAATAGCGTAACATAAATAATAAGCGAGACAGATAAAAAACAAGCCAGGAGTTAAAATTAGTATTATAGAGTGGTGAAACAACAGTAAGTAAGGCAGTTACTTAAAGAATCATTATCATCAAAGTTAAAACAAAAGGACATAAAACTGACTAACACGACTATGATATCAGTTTTCAAGCTAAAAGAACATCGAGCTTCTTAAGTCAAAAATTCCTTATTCGAGAAATTGAATACGCTTATACCATACTTGTTTTTGGATAGACAACATTAGGAATTGCACAAAATAGAAATAGATTGTAAAAAATATATATTAATTATATTGAAGTATTTATTTTTAGATGTAACAAATCACCAGAAGATACAATGAATTATTTATAAGAATAAGTAATAACTAGATATTATTAGTTTATTATATGTAAAATTAAGTTTATCGCTGACAATCTTGCCCTTCGAGGTTATTAAATTGACAAATTATGACATAAGTCCAAGCTCTCAAAAGAATAGTGAATGAAACGATCGATATTTAATTACAACTGATAGACACATAGGGTTACCAGAGATGGGAGAGGACAGCTAAAAGAGATGCATGTGTAGCGGAAAACATCCATCATAGTAACCCATGTGTAGGAAATATTAGTACACTTAGTTATATATAATAATCATACGCATTTCCATTACTAAAGTTCTGAAAATGTATAAAATTAAAAAGGATAAAAAAAATTCAAACTCGCAGATATAAGAAAAAAAAGAAAAGGTAAAAATGAAAAGGAAAGAAAGAAAACATAGTAAATATCGATCGATAAGCGGCTGAAATCAAAGTGATGGCACCGAAATATTTTCTTGCTGAATATGATTATCAACATTCATGATGAACTGAAAATTGAAACGCAATCAAAACTAATCATGAAAGATGAGAAGAAAAGAAAATGAAATTTTGTGATGAAAATATTGAAGTTTGAAAATCGAAACGCAAAAATTAAATCTCAGGATCAAAATTAATTATGAAGAACGAAAAACTTAATGGGGATCGAAAGAATATAATTTAAATTGTTAAATGTTATATTCTATATTACTGCTACAATTGGAAAGGAATAATTACTTAAATATTTTGTAATATAACTATACGAAATTGAAAACTAAAAGATATATAATGATAATAGAATTTATAATAAAGAAATTAGAAATAATACGATGCCGATTAGCTGTAATGAGCCAATAAGTACATAAGATGTAAGTAACTATGTATTTTATACAATGCAAAGTGAAGTGAAATAAATGCAGAATTGAAATTAATAAAAGTGATAAAGTTTAAGAGAAATTATAAAATCAAGTATATATTAATATATAGGATGATTCTAATGAGAAATTCAATCAGACAATAGAAATGATAGAGAAGATCAGAATATTTGAGAGGAAATGGAATGATTAACATCCAGACAGAAAGTAGTAATTAATAATAGGGAAAATAAGTACAATTAATGTGGTGAAGTGGTGGTTAAATTATAAATATATATACATAAGTGAAAAATTTAATTACAGAATTAAACAAGAAAAAATTTGAAAGCTAGTATATGTAGCTAAAAGATAATTGAAGAAACAGTGAGGAAAAAACAGAAATGCATAATAATTAACCAACTAGTTCATCTGAAGCAAGAAAATGATTAACAACAATATATGAGCCCAGGAATAAGAAAATGGAAAATTAATATAAATGCTAAATAGTATATATTTATCAGCAGGACATATCAAATATAGAGTCAATATATAATATAACAAAGTAAGATAAGTATAATCTAAAACCTATAACCACCGAATGTAGAATGTTGATGAATTTGAGATAACTATGAAGAATTGAATAAACAGTATATGAGTTGGCAAAGATAGCCGAGTGATGGTGGATAATTTTATATTTCATTGAAAAAAGTCAAGACATATATACTTCTTGAAGTAAGGGAGTAAAACAAATAGATGAAAAGAGAAACCTAAACACTATTATAAAAAGAAAAGATTCAAGTATATTATAGAAGGAGAATCACGTCTACCTATGAGCCTACTTAGCACTCTCAAGAAATCATCTTTTCACTCCTAAAGATGACTTGCTTATGGGTAGGAAGAAAAAACTACGAAAAACAAAAATAATAAAAAATTAAAAAGCATTTGAAAGTAGGAGAAAGTAGGTTTCAGAATCATTAAATATTTAGGAGATGCAATTATATCAGAAAGAAAACATGCAATATATCATGACGCTCATATATAGTTATCTGCGGGAGAATTCTAACAATTAATATAGAGATAATAATCCCAAACAAAGAAAAAAGTGGAAAACTTAAAAAAAGAGAAGTAAAAGAACCAAACAACTATCGGACAAACTGAAGCCTGGATGGCAAGGAATACCTAGAGACGCAAGATAGTTATATCCTGAAATAGTAGAAAGAGAGAGTAAAGTAGAAAAAAGAAATATGGATTGACTAATATTTCAATAATACATTAGATTGATAAAAAAAATACAGAATAATACATTAAATTAACTCACATACCAATCAATAGAAAAGAAAATATCTACGAGAAAATTATAACATAATTCGCTGATATCATCATTGCAAATAGAAGGGACGATAATACACAACTGGAGTGTAATCATTATTTGCTAGTGGATAAAAAGATAAAAAATGAATAGTTGCCGCAAACTTAGTTGAAATACAAGTGAGAGAATTAATACAAACATTACATACCATACTCAATCGTAGTTAAACAAGCAGAGGCAAATAGTTTGCTTGAAGGCCAAATACACAATACCATAAATATACAAAAAATATGGTTAGAGGAAGAAAGTTACCAATAAGGATGAATAACGCTGCACTATTAAATTTGTCGGGAAACTGATAGTAAAAACACTTGCTAAGACTAACCTTTTATCGTTTTGCTTGAAAACGTATCAAAAGTTTAATAAAAGAGAGAATCATAAATCAGACAATAAGAAGAAGATCTAGATAATAACAAAAGAAATACATAGTAGGGTAATCTTAGTATATAATATTTCGTGAGCATTATTACTTATCACCAAAGAATTACATAATTCAAAAAATCGAAAAATGTACTCAGAGAAGTGTAGACAATGAAGAGAAATAGATAAAAGAGATGAACAGGAGAGATAAGAAAGCTCTCAATTTCAAACTGAAGATGCTTAACATGAAAACAATATGTTAAAGAGAGACAAAGAGAGAAGTAGGAGTAAGATCGAAAGGAAGTGAGAGTCTTAAATTTCTTGGTAAATATATTCACCTTTTCCAGTAGAGATAGAGATAAATAAGCAGAACGAGTTCAAGGTGTATAGAATGCAATGTATGCTTCCATTTATGTTAAATCTGTATTAAAAATTAATAATAGATTGCTTAAAATTATTTTAAACTAGCTATAAGAAAGAAAAAAACTAAATAAAAAATGTGTAAAAAAAATATAAAAGAAAAAAGAAATTAAGAATAACGAACAAAGAACGTCAGAACGCTAGAAGACCACGTGAGAAGGAAAAAAGAAAGGCGAGTAACCCAAAAGGAAAACATCAAGAGCTCATCGAGAGAGTAGAAATAGGTTACAATGTGGAATAAATCTAATTTACTAAGACAATAAGTAAGTAATGTGAATAAGGTCTACTACTCATAAGGGTGTCGATACGCAGAAGTACGGATTATATTATATAAAATAAGAATATTAAGATTGTAATTGAGAAAAATGAGTAAGAATTTATGTAAATAAATATAATACTTAATAAAAGATCTAAGATGAGAATAAAAGTTATATATAGTAATAAGTATAATGAGTTAATCTTCTAGTTCCTATATTACTCCTTTTTCCATTGGGATTGGGTAGGTGGGTAACAGACACGGAAAAGAATTTTAAGCAAAGAAAAGCAAATGACGAAAAACCCTAACATTCCATCTGCATCTTAGTAAATATCAACAGTCTGTAGATATTTTATTCTTTTTTCTAAGCATATTAATTTTAAATTAATCGCTATTGCCTGAAACTTTTAGATAGTCGAAGAATGTAAAAGAGTTAGTAAATAAATGCAGAACGGAAAACTTACGATTGCTAAACTTGAGTAATATCGTATATCAGTTGCCAATTGTCACACTTGAGTCGATTGCTAAACTGTCCTATACATTGGTCATATATAATCTTCACGATGAAAAGATATATAGCCAAAATACATCCTTTCTATTTTGAGCAATATAGAATTATGAATCTCACATTTTTTGATTTATTTTTAACGAATAGCAATAGTCGAGATCTGCAATCCATTGGTCCCAGATTTGACTTTCCAATAAAGATTGCACGAACATCTTTATGGGATTTTCCCTCGGAGTGCAAATTGCGGTATATTATAGATAATTCTCATCTATCAAAAAAAATATATTTCATTTACAGAATAAAAGCTAAAAGAGTATTTATCATGAATTAAAATGTTATAATTTATGCAATCGGTAATAATTTAAGAAATAAGACCATATTGTGTTGAATAATTATAGCAGGATTTTAAACGAAGACTAAAACGAGGTACGAAGCAAGAGCATACTAAAATTTAGTGGTTTGTCTATTGTAAATTGAACCGCTCACATCATATAGAATTGGGTAATAATAAGTTAAGGTATAAAAGCAATATCTATTTTCTTGCGTTTAGGTTATAATACCTATATATTATAGCGTTCATAGAACAGTTGAGAGACCTCACCCTGATAATGGAAATAAATAGAAAAAAGTAATATTAATAGATAGTAATATACTGGTCCTATAGTAATTTATAGTACTAAATATAACCGTAGTACCCAGATACTATAAGTAAAGTATTAAGTCTATAAGAATAGAGTAACTATAATTGACTATATATATATAATGTAAAATATATAATATATATAAATATGAGGCAGTACAGGAGCTTATAGTTATCCCTGAGAACTACATAGTACTTACTGAAACAAAATGCTGGATTTATATATTAGGATATATAGCTAGGATACTAGGTATCACAAATATATATTATTAGGCGATATATATATAATATAGGTGACTAATATTAATAATATATATATATATATAATAATATAAAAGACCAATTATTAATTTAGTTAACTTTAAATATCAAGGTTCTGGAGTGTCCAGTGGCATTTAGAGTAGAGAATCAAACTATATTATACTAGTATACAAATAGCCTGGGGTTAATAGAATATAGATGAGAATACATATAATAATATAGTATAATAATACATTAACATATAATATTATATATATAGTATAGACAATAAATTTATAAAATAAATAAGTTAAGCTTATATATATATAACAATAGATATAATAAAAAAATATATATATATATATACATATAATACCTATTCTATATATATATATATAATATGCAGATGATATAAAACTATAAATAATATATATACGCTGTAATAAATAATATATATAAAGATAAAATAGCGAATATATAACTTACAAGTTCACATTCTACAAGGCAAAAAGCCCTATTCGAGGAGGGGCAACCGTCCTGAACAGGTCATTTCTAACTTAGGAAACAGTACCTAAAAAGTTTATCTTAACTAAAACACGATATAATAAAATATAATTAAATATATAATTAGTAAACGAGCTATACATGTATAGTACTGGCGTATACACATATGCCTTCTATATAATAAAATACGAATCGCCATCATTTAAGCATATAATCATATGAAACTATAATCAATGCTTATATATATATAAGAGAGATTATATATAATAAATATATAAGGAAATAGCTAATTTATAAAGTGCAATTTATCTACAACTCTTTCCTATATTAGAGCAACCACGCCATACTGAATTGCCTCATTGAGAGAATAACGGATGAAGCGTCTAAATATGCAACGAATACTTGTGGAGTAATTTATGAGTATAGTACTAAGCGCGAAAATGTCCGACTAAAAATGTCGGAGCATAAGACCACT
>JABUQX010136699.1:15000-20020 GCA_015478945.1 Trachelipus rathkii
GTTATGTCGTCATGGCTGCCATGCATTTTGTGCAAAAACTTGAAACTTCAAAACTGAAAAAAAAAAAACAACTAAATTTTTGATGTAGAAAAAGAAAATATAGAAAAATGCAATAATTTTTTTTTTATATATATATATATATATATATATATATATATATATATATATATATATATATATATATATATATATATATGTAATAATATAATAATAATAATATGTATAATAATAATATAATAATATATATAATAATAATATAATATAATAATAATATATATGCTAATATAATAATATATAATATGAATTTGTAATAATATATATATATAATGAAAATAATAATAATAATAATATAATAATAATAATAATAATAATAATATGTATGTATATATATATAATAATAATAATATATATATAGAACATATAATAATAATATATGTATAATATATAATATAATAATAATAATAATAATAATAATAATATAAATATAATAATAATAATAATATATAATAATATATAATATATAATAATATAATATATGTAATATATAATATATAATAATAATAATAATAATAATAATAATAATAATAATAATAATAATAATAATAATAATAATATATAATATATATATATATAATATGTAATAATAATAATAATAATAATAATATAATAATAATAATAATAATATATATGCGCATATTTTATAAAATTAATAGAAATTGCGGTCATTATACGTTGAGTCAAATAGCGACTTTAAATATTAAACCATTATAATTAAGGCAAGGAATAAGTCATTAAAAACAATTAGGATGCATTACTCTATTATTGATAAGCTGAGCAGAGTATCTAAGCCGTTTTTCTAGTTCTCTGCTGGCCTTTCTGTCTCTTCATCTATTTGTACGTTTATCTATCTATTTAGATATGTTTATTTATTTAGATATATGTTTATTATACAGTTTATCTATATCTATTATTACTGCATTATTGATATACTGAGCAGAGTATCTAAGCCGTCTTTCTCGTTCTCTGCTTGTCTGTCTATCTCTTCATCTATCTGTACGTTTATCTATCTATTTAGATATGTTTATTTATTTAGACATATGTTTATTAGCTTATCTATATTTATTTAAATCTAATTTGCAAGCAATCATACATTCTATATCTATCTATATATATATATATACATATATATAGACATATGTTTATTAGCTTATATATATATATATATATATAATTTGCAAGCCATCATACATTCTCATACTCTACTAATAATAATTCCTTACTGCCTTGTTTATCTATTAGATTTTCTCTCTATCTTTAAGTTTATCTATTTAAGTATCTGATAATCTCTTTATTTATATATTTATCTCTATCTACATCAATTTACATATGTTTATAAGTCGCCATGTGTACTCAAGCTTTCCTGATAGTTCCTTTCCATCTCCTCTGTCTCTCTACTTGTCTATAAGTACATTTATCTATCTATCTATCTATCTATCTATCTATCTATTTATCTATCTATCTATCTATCTATCTATCTATATATCAATATATATATATATATATAAGTTTAAATAATAATAATAATAATAATAATATTAACCATAATAATAATATAATAATAATAATTATAATATAATAATATAAATTTAATAATATATATATATAATAATGTAATATTTATATAAATATATATATATATATATATATATAAATAAATAATATGTAATATGATAAATAATTAATATGATTCATTAACTAATAATAGTAATAAAATATATATATAATAATAATAATAACATATGTATAATAATAATAACTAATAATAATAACATAATATATATATATATATATAAGATTTGTTATATAGATAATAATATATATATGTAATAATATAATAATAATAATAATAATAATAATATATAATAATAATATATGTAATTATATATATTTTTATATATATATATATATATATATATATATATATATATCTTTTTACATGTCATCATACGTTCTCATGTTTTTTTAATAATTCCTTTCAGACTTGTCTGTCTGTCTATCCTACTATTTATAAATATATATCTATTTATTTTATATCTAATTTATAAAGCCGTAATATGTTCTCCAACTGTGTTGATATTCCTTTCGGATTTCACTTTCTCTGCTTGTTTTTATCTATATGTTTAGGTAGATAGATATTTATCTAATAAATTATCAATTTATTCCCTTCATGAATTGGTCTTTGACCTGTCCTTTGACCTTAAGTGGTGACAAAAGTGTAAGAAGTTATCTATCTATCTATCTATCTATCTATCTATCTATCTATCTATCTATCTATCTATCTATCTATCTATCTACCTATCTATTTATCTATCCTTTGACCTTGAGTGGTAACAAAAGTGTAAAAAGTTATTATATATCTATCTATCTATCTATCTATCTATCTATCTCTCTCTCTCTCTCTCTCTCTCTCTCTCTATATATATATATATATATATATATATATATATATATATATATATATATATAACATATATATATATAGATATATATCTTTACTATTATATATATATATATATATATATATATATATATATGCTTGCATAGATAGATAGATAGATAGATAGATAGATAGATAGATAGATAGATAGATAGATAGATGAAGTAAATAAATGGGCTAGATAGAGATGGCGTTAGAACTAATGATGTAAATTCAGATGGATAGATAGATTAAAAATAATAAAGTAATAAATACTAAAGTTTCCATTAAGGATAAACAATAAAATATGGCTAACGGAAAGGAAGTTTCCTTAAAAGGTCGAACCACAACGGGAAACGAAAAAGGAAAACATCCAAAAAGTTAAACCACAACGGCAGGAAAAGGAAAAAGGAAAAACAAAGGCGTATTATAATAAACAATTATATAAATTTAAAGTGGGGGCAGATGGGGACTAGGCCAAATGCTCGACATGGAAAAGGGTGGACACATCAAAAAAATTTCCTGTACATTTCGTCGCAGACGTTAGGATAGGTTAGGCTAAGTTAAGTTAAGTTAGGCTAGGTTAGGTTAGGTTAGGTTAGGTTAGGTTAGGTTAGGTTAGGTTAGGTTAGGTTAGGTTAGGTTAGGTTAGGTTAGGTTAGGTTAGGTTAGGTTAGGTTAGGTTAGGTTAGGTAAGGTTAGGTTAGGTTAGGTTAGGTTAGGTTAGGTTAGGTTAGGTTAGGTTAGGTCAAGTTTTGTTGGATTCGTTAGAGAAACTCTAAATTACCCAGATTTTTTTTTTATAACAACTGCCTACACATTTTCCTGTCGATGTATTGGGTCAGTTTGAAAATTAATATAAAAATTAAATTTTAAAAGGGGGAGGGTAGAATATAGGGGGGGGGGTCAGTTTGAAAATTAATATAAAAAATAAATTTAAAAAAAAGGGGATGATAGAAGTGGGGGTGGGGGGTCAATTTGAACTTTAATATTAAAAAATAAAATAAATAAAAAATAAAATTGAAAAAAAAAATATTTCTAAGACACCTAAATGTCATACCTGAAAATAGAAAATTACCTGCAATACCCAAAATATTTCCTTGGGGTACAAATTATTTATGTACACATAGCTAAGTATACATGAGGAATTTATGTATGTATTTGTTTATGTATGTTTGTGTATATATTTAAGATTTAAACCAGAAAAATATTTAGATGTTTATTAAAACTTTCTTACTGTCACAGCTAAAGCTGAAACTCCAAGGTATTTCTGTGTTCACACGTATACTCTCTCTCTCTCTCTCTCTCTCTCTCTCTCTCTCTCTCTCTCTCTCTCTCTCTCTCTCTCTCTCTCTCTCTCTCTCTCTCTCTCTCTCTCTCTCTCTCTCTCTCTCTTCTATCATTGCGGAATTGCGGAACGCAAAAATGCCCACCTCTGCTATCTATCTATCTATCTATCTATCTATCTATCTATCTATCTATCTATCTATCTATTTATCTATCTATTTATCTATCTATTTATCTATCTATCTATCTATCTATCTATCTATCTATCTATCTATCTGTATTGAGAAATGCTGTTTTTTTTTTTATCTATAAAAAAATATATTTATATATATATATATATATATATATATATATATATATATATATATATATATATATATATATATATATATATATATATATATATATATATATATATATATATATATATATATATTTTTTTTTACTATATATATACGAAGAGTTAATTTTAATTTTTTATATAACATATATAAAAACAAATATGGGTAATTTCTTTTTCATACTTATATTTCTTATCATTTTTATATATATATATATAACATAATAATATCAACAACATAGCAACATGTATATGCAACATATAGGTACAAGTTCGAACAACGTTTGGTGTTGTTACATGTTTAAGTCATAATAGTGTGTGTGAAAGCGTCAAGCGGCAGCAAGTAGATAAGTAAATAAATATATATTAAAGCAAATAATAAAATAAATAAATAATCAAAGTAAATTGAATAAATAAGATAGTTAATAAATAATAAATCGATGAAAAGTAAAAGAATGAAAAGTGGGTGATAAATAATTAATAATTAAGTAAATAAAATAAATAAATAAAAAATAAGAAATAAATAATAATTTTAATTCCTATCTATAGAAAAATAATTAATAAGTAAATAATTAAATAAAATAAATAAATTAAATAAAATAGTTAAGTAAATAAAAAAAATAAATAAAAAATAAGAAAAAAATAATAATTTTAATTCATATCTATTGAAAAAATAATTAATAAATAAATAATTAAATAAAATAAATAAATTATTAAATAAAATAAAAAACTTAAAAAAAATAAAATAAAATAATTAAACAAATAAATAAAAAATAAATAAAAAATAAAATAAATAATAATTCCAATTCTTACAGATAGAAAAAATAATTAATAAATAAATAATTAAATAAAATAAATAAATAAAATAATTAAATAAAATTAAGCATTAAATAAATAAAAAATAAAATAAATAAATA
>JABUQX010136700.1:0-35719 GCA_015478945.1 Trachelipus rathkii
TATTATAAACACAATTATATAAACGGATAAAGTCGCTATTAATATTAATAATATATATTAATAAGAATAAATATAATAAAAATTACATTTTCTTTTAATTTTTTGAACCACAAAAAAATGGAATCTTTCAGTATCCTTCAAAAGGCATAATATTATATATTTGAGAAAAGGCTCTACTTCATTATATTACAAAAATCGAAATACCCTATAGAAAGATACTAGATTGATAAACTACTTAAAGTAGTGGTTAATGCTAATATTTACTATATCACTATTATATATTAATAATAGGTATCCATGAGTAAGTACATAACATTATTATGTGATAAATTAAGTATTTTTTAGCTGGGTATATCGAGCAAGTAGCAGACGACACTATTAATATCAAATATCATATAATTCATTATTGAGTCATATTATTATTGTTATATGTATTCTACGTGATCCCTAAATACTGCATTATGAGCTAAAAATTGAAAACATTATTATTATTTTTTACTAGAGTTTATATTTTTAGTCTTGTTGGAATGATACCTTGGTTAAGTTGGTCAATAATGACATTATTAATGCTATTACTTACATCTTATAATTTTCTTATTTTATTAATATTTTTTATAAGTTTATAATAGGTTTATTATAAGTTTAGCCAAATAAATTAATATTTTGGACTTATATAAAATTATTATTATTAATTAATTATATAATTCATAAACAAGGCACATTAAATCAATCCTCCATCACCGACCACCCCTGTAATCCAATATATTCTACATTCCCGTATCATCTCGTAATTAATGCATATGCAATCAATTCATAGTCTCCATATTTAACTACTGAAGCAACTCATATATTTATGAACATTTCACATAATTCCAAACACACACTAGTCTGTTCAACATTTAAAATAATACTCAAATAAATCCTAAAATTTATATATCTTACTCAGATACATACACAAATTCTATGCTAGCACTATTATTCAATTTCGTTTGAGCATAGAGATGTGAGACGAGTCTATATCGCATTTCTAGATCCATTCCATCTTATTCCTATCCTTTGAATATTTAATTGCGAGACAATAGATAGGAAAAACCTGCTTCAGTAAATTTCTTCTATATACTTCAAATAATGGTTTCAAAATTTTTAATTAATTTATTCAAGTCCCTAATCTGAGCAAGGTGGAACATAAGTTCCTAAGTTAAGTGTAATAATATATAACTTGATGAACTTGTTTGTTATGTTAACCCAAAAGAGCATTATGCACATTTAATTGTAGTATTGATGGGCAAATCAACTATTCAATAATACCATAATTAAGTATATAATATATGGATTTCACATTATTATTACTTCCACTTTAATCATCAAGGCTCAGCTCATATCCTAATATACCAGCTACAAAGGTTAATAATACTTCATCGATATATCATCAACAACATTGACTCTCCTGTACTTAAATTTGGGAAGGACTAAGGATATTATAAATATCACCTCCGGTATACTCGAACATATAATATCTGAAAAAAAACAGAGACTGCAAAATGCATTACACTTACCACAGACAATACATACCAATATTACACTCATATTATTTTTATATTTACTTTACTACAGAATTTCTTCTATTAATACATAAGTTTGATAAATTAATATTTAGCTTTTCACATATAATGAAGCCTATTTATGTATTTAACAGCCATTATTTAGATGTACATTAACCCTATATTTATTTTATTTGTGCATTTAACTAGTCTGCGAATATAAATTTATTTTCAAGAGACCCACAGAATCGTATAAGAATCACCACTCCAAATCATTGGATTGTTATTGTTTTTATTTTAATACAATTAAGTATTGTGGAGTGATAAAGGTAGGCAAGAGATTATGTTTATAAGTGACTGTTAACATTTTAAGGAACTATTATATAACAAACATTTGCTAACTTTGTATCTGTAGAAATGGTTATAGAAGATCATTTGCAAACTATAATACCGGATTAGATGTGGACCATAATTTAAGTGTTCAATTATGTGGTTACGTATAAACCATAATGTTTACCTCAATTGGTAGAAATGATATCCACTATTGTATTTTTAAAACATAAAATGCTGAGTGAATCAAATGGAAGTTATAATAATAATTTCTACATTTAGCATTTAATATAAAACCTATTCAAGTTTAATTTACATGTAGTTTTCAACAATTGTTAACTATAGAAATATTCATGGTACTCTTCAGTAAATTTACCCAATTCTTTAATATTTTTATTGCATTATAATGAGTTCTTGTGTTTATTATGATAAGATTTGAGTGCAACTTAATAACTATAATTTATATGGTTCGAGAACTTTTTGGTGTTGCGTCTAATTACGTGAGTTTTGCCTATTATTTTACTACCCTTTTTGTTTGTTATCTAGATGTTTATGTATTTTTGTTATTTGAGAATTATCAACATCATTATATTAGTAGCTTATTAGCTATACATGTTTTTTGTTACTTACACCACAGAACTTTGCTTAAGGTGTGGAGCATTATGTTTTAATGTATTTATAATAACAAAAACAACACTCTTTAACCCAATTCATTCTATCTGTTAAATCTATCATTCTATTAAATCTATTAATAATTCATTCAATCAATAACATATGGCGTTAATAACGTACTCTATTTGTAATTATTCCATATATTGTTGCGTATATTATCAAGGCAAAACCCATACTCAATTACTACTAATCAAAAAATATTGGCAAATCCACTCATTACACTATACCTTTTAAAGCCTACTCTCATATTCGTGCTTATTCTTAATAATAATTAATGGTTTCATAAATAATTAATACCTAACACAGTAATTAAGAAGCACATAGATAATAAAAATACATAAAGTGTATTAAATTTATTATAATTATTATTAAAGATTTTTCAGGATGATATGTATATTATGGTATTATAAATAAGATTATTATTATTACTAACGAAATGCACATTTAAGCAAATTTTTCGTCATATATTTCATATTATCCATATTATATGCATAAAATAAGTAAGGTTTTTTTGTATTTAAATAATTTTTATGGACTTTGGACTTTAGAGTTGTATTATTCATTAGTAACAAGATTAATGATTTACAAATTTTATATTGATATTTATACATAACTTCATATCACTATTATATTAATTCTTACAAAATTTTTTTCGATTTTCAAGTGAAGAAGCTCATCCTTTCAAGATCTTTCAATCAAATATATACAGTTAGGAGCTGGTAGTATCGGTTAAGTACGTTTTAAACTAGAGTAAACCAAGTTATCATTATGATTATTAGATTAGAAATATTCTGCATAGGACTATATTTTATTATATTTATTTGAACAGACTTATCACATATTAAATAGAAGACGATATGTCTAAGAAATAGATTACCAGAGAACATCCAGATCATCATAACCATCATTATCTTCTCAACCGAATATATACTGCCTCTATACATAAAACGAAATCACAAATATGATTACAACCTATCTATAACAGCTACAGATCAAATATAAACATTTAACTTATTATTATATTGCCTCATACTCTGATACCAACCCAGCATGCTTTTAGTTTTGTTTTTAATTCTAATTATGATATTCATACTACCAACACTCACTCTTCATGACATTAGATCTCACCTTATAAACCATTCCAATACTACATCCAAGACTCTACGCATAAATCATTATAATATACATTCACTCAATAGTCAACTGTGGATAAACTGGAGAATGTCTACAGAATATGATCGGTTCCTCTAAATTGTTTAACATTTCTCTCATAAGTCCATTATTATTATATTCTTGTGATGGAAAATAGCAATGAAAGATAGAGTCGTTAGGATAGGAATAAAGGTGATATATTTATTCTTATCAAACAATTTATTTTTTAATATCTAATCAATTGAATCCTTAAAATACAATGCCCATATTATAATATTAAAATAATAACTATCTAAATTTAAAATGTTTATAATATATGTAATAAATTATTTTATATTATATTTTATTAAATTTTAATATTTATATATTTTTTTTATTTATTTATTTTTATTAAAATAGTACGGTATATTATTAAGTCTCAGTTATCTTCAGTATATATTAGGCATCTGATGGCATTCACAATAACTTATTATAATATATTAAAAATTTTATATAGCTTAATTAATATTACCAATGTAATTAAAACTATATAAAAATAGATATAAAAGAAAAACATAAAGAGCAGCAATGTTTGTTGTGCCCTCTCAAAAACCAAAGATTTCAACTATTCTAAACAAATGAAATCATGGTCATAATATATCTCTCCTATTATACAAAAATAATAATGATTACACCACAACTACTTTGATCAGCCTCCCATATGTCCAACACCTCCAAATCGCCAACGCTTCAACTCAATATCAATTCTCTTAATAAGATTATACTACACACACTCTGAATAAAATTAATAATTACTGGTAGTTAATAATATTTTATATTATTTATTATAAATTTTTTTCATTTATAATTTTTATAGAGTCCCTATTTTATTATATTATATAAATACCAATGTTTATAGTTTTTAACAAGTATTAATAGGTCCCTATATAATATATTTTCTAAGACCAATATATCCAGACATGAAAGTTGAACAATCAGACAATTAACTTGGCGTGAAAGGACGAATCCTGTCGACATAAGCACAGGAAACAGAAAATTATTATGCATGATTAAATTAGTTGGGGAATGGAAAGAGATAAAGGAATGATATTCTAATTAAAAATAGAAATTTATTATAGTTATTTAAATTTTAACTTAATAAAAATAAAAATTTAATAATTGTAATATTTAATTGATATTTGAAGGGGATATCCAGGGATATATAAAAATTATTATTTATGTATATGAGGAAAATTTTTTATATATTAAGTAGGGAAGTAGATCATCTATCTCATATAATACATATGCTGAATTCCTATCTTAATATTCTAGTTGACAACTACTAAAATTGCTTATCCTATTATATTGCCTAAATTAATCCTGAGCCAATTACCTTATTCCTGAAAGTGAATAATAGGTAATTAGAGATATATATAGGACTTATCCTATAATTTTACTATCAGATTATTATCAAATTATATAGTTCTCTACTATATGCTATTAATACATATTTAATAATTTTATTTCTCCATATCATTATTATCACTTTATTATATTTATTCAATATTAATTCAATATATAATTATAATAATCAATAGATATTCACATAAACCAAAACAAAATGAAATACAACCATTATATAATCATCTCATATTCATCACTTTACCTCATAACAACACAAACAATACATCAATTCTCAACCTCCTCCCACCACACCCTCAACACTAAACAAGTACTCATTAGTAACTAAACGAACAACCCACACAATCTACAAGATAGATAAAATACCAAATTCAGACACAAACATGAGAATAGTAATAAGATCCAATATTCCACCACTCACACCAGACTCACATCCTCCATCACAACACATCGACACACATCACACTCCCAGCACCACCACACACTCTCGCAGAACCTCAGTATACCGCATTAATACTAAAACCCAAATTAGTCTTAATTATTATACTGCACCTATTATTGGTGAAGTATATTCATCCTTATACAGTAATTATTACCACTGAATATTTGCAACTTCTGATATTATGACGTAATAATGGTTAAAATAATATATACATAAAAATGAGTGGTAATGATGAACCACTCTTATACATAAGACATGGCCTTCTTATCGTTTATACATGAGATAGATTATGAAAATATAGTAAATAGGTAATCATCCTTAAATCCAGAATTAATTCATTTTATATCAACATTATAATAATATATAAAGATAATTATAAAATATAGTATTTATATATAGGTAATTATTAATTTTTATATATTATCAGTTGGCACCATTGAATTAGTTGTTGATTCTCAAATAAGAAATTTTTTATTTTGACTAAATAGGCAGAGCAAAGAACAAGTCTTGCTCTGCAGTAGCATATTTTATAGGGTCTGGCACTCTGCCAATCCTAAATTTTTATTCCATCACTTTCTTGCATCATTTTTTGCAGATCTAATGACATGAAGACATTGACTATTCGCGATAGAAGCTTTGATATAAATTAACTAAAAATTTTTTTAAAACCCGCGCTTGCAAAGATTTGTAATGTAAAAGTTAAATTTTTATAATGTTTGTTCAAAACTGACCCTTGAATTTTTTAATGTTGTTTCTAATTTTAAAAATTTTTTATAAATGTTATATTTTAATAAACATAAATGAACAAATAAATTAAAATTTATCATGTTAATATTAATTTGTTTTTTTTTTTAAATTAGACAAAGGTCATTATTTCATTAATCTTCACTTACCGTGGTAAAGCCATAAATAATAATATATAATAAATAACAAATAAACAATAAAAAATATATTTGCTAAGTTCTAAAATAAATCTCCTATGACGCAGTTTTAATTAAATATAAGGATTTATATAATTTACACTATTATACTCTAAAATATAATAATCATATTAATATTAATAAATCTCCTTGACGCAGTTTTAATTAATTTATAAAATTATTATATATATTAGAAATATATAATTATTATTATTATTATTATAATTATATTTGCTCTTTAAGTATCCTGATGATGATAGGATTTAATTATTCGAACTTCATCAAATAATTAAAAATAATATATTAGAATAATATATATATAAAACAAAAAGCCTCCATATAATATAATTATTATTATATATTATACGCTTACATTACTTAATAGACTCCTCAAATCACTATTTAGTACATAAAAATAACATGTATTTATATTTAATCTCTAATATATATTTCAGAGTCTTATATATATATATCTTTAAAATATACTAAATGAATATTTATGAAAATTCCCTGTCATCACCTTTCATATTCACAATTTGTACAAGCACTTAATCATATTTATCTATGCATCTTAGCATATTATATAAGATAGAAAAGAAAAGAATTGTAGAAGAATATAATTAATAAATAGTATTAATATGAATTATCAGTAGAAATAAAACGACTATGAGATAATGTAGACCTTTATAAACTGGCAAAGTAAAATTTATTCATAGCTTACACACGTAACTCACGTGGCTCAACATCCATCACCGGGACTACTCTCGCAGATCGCGCATATCATCCACCCAGCTCGTGAATTGCATGAGCGAGGTCGAAACTCACGCACACTCATCAGTTTTCATATTTTTTATGTAACTATGACATTCTTTTTCCATAAATATCAATTTACATCTTATACTAATCCTAATAACCGTTACCATATCATATATTACGTAAAATATAAATAAACAATTAAATAATATAAATAAAATATATAAAAGATAAGTCATAAATTTATTATTGACCGTGATACAAAAGAATGGAGACAGGAGTTGAATAAAAGACTATAAACAGATTACAAAATACACAGCAATAATAGAAGACACAATAGTAAATAAAGCCCACATGGGCCACTATCGAAGACTGCCCAGCCAACACAGCATATTACCACAGTCACAAACATAGCTTATTAATATAAGCAATCCACAAAAGCACCCTAGGACTTGTCAAATTTGTTATAACTACAAATCCACCAATTTGGGCTTAAAGTCAAAAATGGCTGAATAACACATAAATATGATACCCACAACCTATACCACATGCATTAATAACTATAATAGTTATGGTTCACATCATGCATCATAATCTATAACTTATATATCACATAACATAAATACCTGATCATACATTTATTAGGCTTCGTCAATATATTAATGTAATTCCACGCCATCCATCAAAACGAAATACTAACACCCTTTCACTTAAATGTTGTCAAATCGAGTCTAACTCAACAACTCTTAGAGCAAACTAATATTTACCAAAATTAAACAACTGCCTATTAAACTGAATGCATGTCATTTCTTTAATATCAGATGGCATGGCTTTCTTATCTAAATTATTCTTATTATAGCCCCCTGGTCACCTTCCATGTAATACTAAACTATGAATAATATTATTAATCTCATGTATTTTCAATAGATTAGTAAAATATTTAGTAGACTTTGATAATATCATGTCCACCATCTGAGAAATACGCATACTTCTATAACAGAAAAAACATTTACCTAATTCTATCAAGCCTCTCCTCATAAAGCTCTTTTACCATAAACTCATAAACAGAATTACATCCTTGTTGAACTATCATAAACGTTGCACTCTTTCTCTTTAGCATATCATAGTCCTACTTTAAATAAGAGAGGCCCAAACTTGATGCACAATACTTCTTATTACTTAAGGCCACTAAAATAGCTATTATAAAACAAAAAACAGTTTACTTATTACTTTCATTGCTCTTATAAACAACAATTGGCGATTTAATTAAGCCGCAGCATCTTAATTTAGTACTTATTTCTAGCTTCCAAACATGATTATACTTACAAATTACTGCTTATAATCACACCTAAATACATTATTTATTGGGTCCATGCGGCTCAAGCGACGCGCGAGAGCGCACCATCATTTATCGTAGTTAAACTTATATTAATGAGTAACTCATAGGTGAAAGAAACTCTTACACTTTTTACTATTAAATTAAATTTGCACTTATACATGCCCACTCCAAAGAGTTTTATCAAAGAATCATTTTTGAATCTTTATGCATATCACACTTTATCACTAACATATCCTAAACTTGAAGGTGAGCCACTTTAGTATCATACTGCATAACTTATGAAAACCTTAACATTTTAAACAACCTGGCTAAATCAATTTATATATATATGAGAGAACAATAGTAGACCCAGCAGAGCCCTGTGGGACACCACTCTTCACGATTTCCCATGATGATTTATTCCAATTTAGTTGTACACACTGTTTTCTAATTTGCAACCACTCTTTAATCCAAACAATGTACCACTCCAGCTATACCACATTGCAATAATCTTTTCATCAGCCTTATGTGGGACCTTATCGAAAAGCTTTACTAAGTCTAATATACAAATATCAACTGGATTCTTCCTGGTCAATGCAGTCAGTAATGTATTTCCATAAATTCTAAAAGGTTTGTCTGACATGACCTACCTTTTCTGAATCCCGTTGGAGTCGTACAATACCTTGTTTTATCTTCTAAATATTTCTCTAATGACCTTTCAGTAACTTTTCCAGAACCTTTACAACCAAAGATGTTAAGCTAACTGGCCTATATTTTCCAAAATCTTTCCTTACTATCTCTCTTTATAATAGGCACAACATCATGCTTTTTTTCGCAAGTCCATCTGGTACCTCAACCAAATGTATAGATCGCTTAAAAATCAACAGTGCCTTTGCAATGCTGGTACTACCTCTTTCAGAATTCTACCATATATCCCATTCAGGCCCTGCAGCTTTACCTGGATCAATATGGGCTAATAAACGTTTAATTTCTTTTACGTCAAATTCAAATTCCTTAAGTCTATTTTGTTACATGCATTCAAGAACTATTAGTCTCCAAACTATTATCTAATTTTCCTCCAGTATAACACTGAGCAGAATACAGCATTGAAATGTTACCAACTTCTTACTGAACTCACTAAATTTTCATCAATTTTAATTGGACCAATTGTCCTATTCTTACTTTTAAATTTATAAAAGCCTTAAAACTTCTTCGGGTTCTTATTACTAATTCCTTGCTAAATTAATTTCTGCCTCTCTCTTTGCCCTTCTATTGAATGGTTAAGTTCGTTTCTATTTTTCTATATTTTCTAACATTATTTCCTTATTACTACCCTTGAATAATTTTAAAAACATCTACGCTTTTTCATTAATTTCTCTCTTATCTCTATTCCACCAAACAGGTTTTCTTTTCGTCCCCTAATATGTTTATCTTTAAAACATACTGACTGAATATTCATTAAAAATTTGCATTAAAATGTTGCCACATGATCAAACAGTTTTGGTCTTTTAAAACTCTTTATTCAGTCAATTATCTAAGTCATGTCTGTAGTTGGTAAATAACCATTTCGGAAATCTAAGACAATCTTTTCCTTATTAACTTTGCAATTGGGACCAGATATCACATTCATATTAAATCTAATATATTATGTCACTAAGTCCTAAATTCTCCTCAACTCTAAACCTCATCCCACCCTACTTTCATCGTTAGTTAATATTAAGTCTAATAGTGCATCGTGTCTTGTGGGTTCATGACCATCCGAAAACAAAAAGTTATCTAGTATACAATTTATAAATACTTGAAATACTATGGTCCATATTAGACAAGGGAATCCCATTTAATGCCAGAAATTAAAAATCACCCATTATGACTATAAATTTTTCTTTACTGTGGCATGCTGTTCAATTTCTTTCACATTTCTAGGTCTAATTCTTGACTCTGGCCAAGGAGGTCTATAAAATGCCCCTATTCATATGATTTATTAAACATAAGGATATCTACCCATACGGATTCAATATCATGATTAGTTTTTAAAGTCAGTCATAATACAGATTGAATATTGCTTTAAATATAAAGCGCCACACCCACCACCCTTCTTTCTCTACGCTGGTATAAATAATAAGGTGAATATCCGTCTATTTCATTTCCTGAAAGAGTCTCCATATAATTCTCATTAACCCATGCCTCAGTTTATGCAAATAATGTAAAGATTCTCATTTATGGTATAACTAATCAGCTCATCTTTTTTATTTTAAGGCTATGAGCATTTGTGTAAAAGCATTTATATTTCGAAATGCTGTTATTTTTATTGCTAATCATCCTTATTTGAGCCTGTAACACTAGTTTATTTATATCACCACATTACCGTTACCATTGCTATTATTATTTGTACCAGATTTAGCCCACCACCCCCAACTTACCTAGTTTTTTTGCTAAACAAGTCTCAACCTGGTGCTGAAAAGCCCAACACCTTTACTACTCAAGTGAACTCCATCTGCGCAAAAGATCTTTATTCCAGAAATTCTCTCCACAATCCAAAACCTAATATTTTCTGAAACATAAATTCCTAATCCTTTCATTTACACCTAAAGCCCTTACCCATTCCCTGACCTGGGTAAAATCCAGAAATCAATGCACCTTCTTCCGATAGCTTCATCTTCTGAATCAATCTCCTATATCTGGCTATTAATTCTTCTGACCTTCTATGTCCTATATCATTTGTACCCACATGCCAAATCCACATCTGAATCAAATTTGTAGAATCAATCTCTCTCTATCTATCTAATCCACGATATCACTCACTCTCTCCAACTGGATAACACACTCTCAATCGTTTCTTTTATTCTTAGTTTGAAAAAGTCCTATCTAGGTATCGATCATAGAGTATCCAATTAGCAATTTATCAGTCTTTCCTTTCAGGAAACTCAACATTACCATTGGAAACTCTCTGATCCCTCCCTCTGGGAAGACAGTCGAAACCCTGTTACTGCAGGTCAACAGGCTGACTGACTTTCGAGATCCTCATCTTTAAATTATTAATTTTAATAGTTCCAACGACTCTATATTCATCTGCAGACCTATTATACACAACTTTATCCTTTTCCCTCTCATCTTCCTGCCTAGGTGATTCACTATTCCTGTCTACCCCTATATCCCGCTCCCTCCTTGCCTGACATCCCTACTAACTTTTTCCCTAACACTTCCCTCCTTTCTGAACTCAAATACTTCTTCTTTAATCCATTCACCCAACCACATTTTTAATTCCTATTTTTTATGTATCATTATTTACATTTTTATTACTTTATTATATTTTAATATGCTTGAAAACTTTATATTAATAAAAATAAATATAAAATTGAATTTATACGTAAAAGAGGAATTTAAACAGATGGTCCGATTCACCCCTCCAAGGTGAGGCTGAATGAGCTTTATTTAAACTTTAATAAAACTATTATTATTAGAATTACAATATTATTTTTTTGTGTGCTTATTACTTAGAATTATCAATATTATTTTTTAAAATAAAAAATTCCAAAAAGTGCCAAACAATATTTGCAAATGTGTAAACCTTGTTCATTAAAAGATTTCAGCATTACTTTACAATCTATCTAGATTATTTAAGCTTTTACAGCAACATAGATCTACCTAGGTGACTAGGTTAGGTTCAGAGTGATTCCACATCAAGTGGGCCAATTTTGGAAATCGTCACTACCTTACCATCTCCATTGATGAAATTTTAGTGATGTTCTTTACGCCTTTTTGATGACTTCTGCAAATTTGAGGTCCATATAATTTGTTTTTTGGATAACCATTTTTCTAAACACCTTTAAAGCAAAGGTATCATTTGCACTTGGAAGTAACGATTTAGAGATTACCTATACCAGAAAAAGGCTGATACCGATACTCTATTTTTTTAGGTGGCGATACTGATACCAATACTTTAATTAATATAATTAAATACATAATAATAAGATAGAAACATTTGTGTACTGCTAGGCAACCAGGTTGCATTTCCTGTACAACCATACTTAGTCATTTAATTCATATTTGGGGTTTGTCCCAAGTATATTTATTTATAATAAAATAGTATCTTAAGGAATAATAAAATGCAATATATAAAATAGTAAATACTTTTCATGTTATGTATTTTAATTAAAAAAAATATTACATTTTCCATTTTCCAGTAAGGTATTAACAAAGTTTAGCTACTAGTTTTTATGTTTTAACCATGATTTACAATTTACAAGAAGATTCCCAAAACTACTACAAATATAAAGAATAAAAAAATAATGAAAGAAGAGACCTCAATTAATCAGCTGAAAGACAAAATAAATAAAAGTTGTTATTACATGAATATAAATAAATAATAATAATAAATATTCTTTAAGATAAATATAGATATATCATTCATATCTCAAAATTCAAAAATTTCAAATTGTGAATTGCAAAAACATTAAGCTTTCAATAGTATCTGGCAAGAGATCCTGTTCCTTTTTGAGGTGTTTAACATTCCCACCTATACTAAAATAACTTGCTCTGGACTGATGAGGGAAGAGCTGATTGAAATATTTGCTTGCAAGCACTGATAATACTGGAAACCTTGGCCCATTTTCATGGCACCTTCACATGAAAGGATTTCTTCCTGTAGGCATCTCCATGTTCTCAAAGAGGCATCATCTCTTTCACAGATTGAAAACTTGCGACCCCTTTATAAATTTCACCGTTTCACAGATTGCATTGAATTTTGTTAAGAAAACTGTCTCTGAACCATGATTGATGAGCTTCCTTGCTGTGATTCTTGGTGTGAAGGTGAATGAGATGTCAAATGTCCATTTTCGGCCATGAACTTATCCAAAAGTCTAACCATATCCAAAGCCTCTTTCATCTGTAGGTTTATTTGGCTGAAAAGCCATCATTGTCACTATCAGTGCTGTTGCCAGGGGGTTCTGAAAAGGGCGGCTTCCACTCTGTGAATCTTTTTTTTGTCACACGAGCAAGCTCAGTTATGCTATTTAAAATGCAATTCTAGAAGTGGGTCACGCGTCGATATGGGCCATTCTTGTAGGGTTAGCTAGGGGGGTAGCTTAGAATTCCGTAGGTAGAGCTTTATTAATCGCACTAATTCATTATTGAATCTAAAAAAGTTTCTTATTCTTCACCAAAAAGTAAAGAAGTATGGGCATTATTAATCAATATGATAACCAAAAAAATGGCCAATATTGCTGATACTGGATACTATCGGTACATCCTAGTATCAAAACTACATTGGCAACTTTAACCTTGATTTGTGAAAAAATTTGTAGAGCTATGGACCTGAAAATTCATTCAGTGGAACAACTTTTTCCAGTGAATCATATGTAATTGTGAACCTTCTATCTATTCCCTGTTATGAGCTAGAGGAGCACAAACTTCATGAAAAATTTTAAGTTTGCAATGACAAAAGTCAAACTTTGATTCGATATTTTCAGTGGTTGCATAGAATATCATCAAACTTGGTGATTTGAAACAGTACATATCTGTTATGAACAAAATTGGGAAATATTATAAGAAAGGATGCTTAGTTTAAAATTGTCCATCTTCACATATTAGAATTTTTTTTTTTTTATATGAATTTGGGGGTTAGAACCTTATAATCTAACTGTCCATTTTTGACATTTTTTGTTTTTACTATTTCTGAAAAGAGCAACTCGAGAGCTTTCAAAATGCACCATAATTAATTTTGAAGAAATAAGTCTTTACCCCCAAAAATCAATTTAAAATTAACATTTTTCCGCCAATAAATGACTCTGGTTATTAATCAGAGGTCTATTACACATTCCCTATCTTAGTACAGAATGCTTAATTTTATTACAATAATATTTATAATAGCAGTTCCCATAAATTCAACCAGGTCAATCTCACACCTTCTCAGATTTTGTTGAAAACTTGACTTATTTGCTCTCCCTATAGAGATAAGTAAGCACAGCAAGTTTTAACACACTATACCTCTTCGTTATCATTTTATAGGCTTTCAAAGTTTTGAAATTTTTATGTTTTTAACGATCGGATGCTGCAAAAAAGATTTTAAACTGCATATTACAATAGGTTATTAAAGCTTGTAGTATGATTAGCATTTACTTTAGCTATAGTTTTTTCTTTTAGTTGTAGACTTTGTTTACACTATATTATGTAAGTTGTTGACAAGCCCTAGGTGCTTTGTGAATATTGCATGAAGATGTTTTCAGACATTTGTGTAACCATGTAGGTTTATTAACAAGCCGCTAGGGTGGCTTTGTGAATTTGTACTAGCTTGTTTTAGACTCGGTTTAATCTATTTATAATTGATTATTGCTAGGGTGCTTTTGTGAATTTGCATGAGCATGTTTTAGACTTTGTGTATACTATGTAAGTTATTGACAAGCCCTAGGGTGCTTTGTGAATTTGCATGAGCATGTTTTAGACTTTGTGTATACTACAGAAGTTATTGACAAGCTCTAGGGTGCTTTGTGAATTTGCATGAGCATGTTTTAGACTTTGTGTATACTACGTAAGTTATTGACAAGCCCTAGGGTGCTTTGTGGATTTGCCTGAACATGTTTTAGACTTTGTGTATATTATGTAAGTTATTGACAAGCCCTAGGGTGCTTTGTGGATTTGCCTGAACATGTTTTAGACTTTGTGTATATTATGTAAGTTATTGACAAGCCCTAGGGTGCTTTGTGGATTTGCATGAACATGTTTTAGACTTTGTGTATACTACAGAAGTTATTGACTGACTCTGTCTTTGGCTCCATTTTTAAAATTATGCTGCTCTGAATTTGGCTCCAAATCTGAACCCCCTTTATTTTATAATAATAGTTTGTTTTTTTTTATCCCTCTGCAAGGTCAGTTCATAATCAATGAATAATAAACTGTTTTGGCTGTTAACGTTTGGCATATACCAGTTGATATTAGAAGAGCTAAAATCACCCATTATAACCAGGGTTGTGATATGGGAGCTGAGGAGCCACAAAGTTTTGCGTAGAACCAAATCAAAAAATAATTTTGGGCAGAGCCTAAGCAGGCAAAATTTTTACTGTAAAATATTTCAATAAAGGTGTTAGAAGCAATATTTGTTTATCATTACATTTCATAAACAATTAATAATTTCATAATTTTAAATGGAGCACTAGTTTTAACAGAGTCCAGAGGGAATTAAGAGGTGGAACTGGACAATTTTAAAATAATGTAGCTAGCAAAAGAAATCTATCAGTTCCACATCCCTGATTATAACTATACTTATTTCCTTATCACTACATGCTGTCTCAATCTTGCATCATTACTACATCCATTTGTTAGTTATAAAGATGTCTAGATATAAAAATTCAACCTCTGAATTGACCTTGAACTCTTAACTCTTACCTTTTGCTCATACTGAATTTTATTTTTAATACCTATAAAAGGCAACGCCTTCACCTCCTTACAGTGTGCTGGTAGACCTTTATGGTAAATTTAAAAGGAAAGTCATTTTTCGGAAAATCGCTGAAAAATATTATCAAAGATAAAGAATATATTCTAACTCATGCAGAATATATATATATATATATATAATATATATATATATATATTATATATATATATATATATATAATATATATATATATATATATTATATATATATTATATATTAATATATATATATATATAATATATATATATATATATATATATATAATTTATATATTATATAATATTAATATATATATATATATATATAATATATATATATATATATTACATTTCATTATATAAAACTATGGAAAGTTATCATCCTCCTTACTTCCCAGGGTTCCTAAGCATTAGTTAAACCACATTTAAATCCTGACCCTTACCATTTTTTTGGCCACTATCTTTTATCTTTTGCAGCTTCTTACAATAAGGACCTCTAGCATTAGTATACCAACATTAAAAATCTGATCCCTTGCCATTTTTTTCTATTATCTTTATCTTTTGAGCTTCTTACACATAAGGACCTATGAAGGTCATATTATCTACATCAAGGTCTGTCCGCCTGTACATTCAATTAAAAAAAAAAAATTAAATTGTTATGGGCTTTTTGCTATATATTTTTTGATTTCTTAATTATTCATATTTGATTTATTTTTTCTCTTCTTAACTCGTTCCCTAATAAAATGAATTTTTCAGATTCTATTATCTGGCTGGATACAAGAAAATTGCCATTTTCCAGTTAAATGTATCAGCTGTACCTCTAGTGTTGTTTCTTTCTGGATGATGTAATATTTGATTTGATCTTGGTTCAGTGTTTTGCTATTTCCAAGTTCAGAACACAAGAACTGGTTTACTATGGGAGATTACTTTTATTGAATTTTAATTTTTGTTTTTTCTTTTACAGATTTTCTTGACTAGCCTAATGAAAGAATTTTTAAAAGTTATAATTTAAACATTGTAGGCCTATGCTAATAGTAATGGTGGTCATGTAAGATGTCTTCATTTGATGAACCAAAATTGAAATTTAACATCGATTTAGATGAGGTAAGCCATAAGATTAGTTTTCTAATCTCATGTAAGTATAGTTAGTATACTAACTCATTTCATTTTTTATGTTTAAAAATTAATCATGGTTTTTGATTGTATATATTTTTTAAATATTTTATATTACAATTTAAATTTAATTACTTTTTGTATAGTTTACTTTATTATTTGAACTTTGCTACAGTATTTATTTTTTGTTGCTGCTATACTCTTCATGTTTTTTGTACAGTAATTGCTTTTTAAAATTTTGATTCAAAAAACTTTTAAACTTACTTGACTCTTTAATTATCATTATTAATTAGTTAGTATTTAGATACCTCTCTTCCTCATCATCATTCTCCAAATCTCTTTAAATTTGTTATACCACACGAATTTTCGCCTGAACTTTTTTCATGCTCATAATTTTTATTTTCTCCTTCCTTTCCATAATTTGTAATGTTTTCGTTTACTTAATGTATACCTTTGTATTCATCCTAGTACCCTTTATACTAGTAAAATGGACTCGTGCTATTTTTATGACAGCAATCACCTAATCTGCACAGAACTGTTTTCTTATTTTGAATCGCTTTGACTGGTCTCCTCCACTCCTTCTCAATAATAATAATAATATTAATAATAATAATAATAATAATAATAATAATAAACTAAATACTGAAATTGATGAAGAAAAATATATATAAGATTTTTTAAAAATTTTTATTTTGTTTTGTCACTTGCACAGATTGAAGGTCTTAACCAAAAGAGAACGCTGGCATTTATTAATCACTGGGTGTACCATACTGTTCTCTTCTTAAATCAGTTTTCAGTAATATGTCAACAAAAGCTTTCAACCCTCGACAGTAAACTCAGAAAAGCAAATGATTTGTTAAGTACTTTAGAATCTAAGGTAAATTTTTAACTTTTACATGTTTCTTATATATGTTTCATTTTATATACTCTTAATAATTTATCTTGATCTACTATATATATATATATATATATATATATATTATATATATATATATATATTATATATATATATATATAATATATATTATATATATATAATATATATATATATATATATTATATATATAATTATATTATAATATATACTGTATATTATATATATATAATATATAATATATATATATATTATATATATTATATATATATATATATATATAATATATATATATATATACTTTATATATATATATATATATTATATATATATATATATATATATATATATATATATATATAGGTATATATATGTATATATATATATATATATATATTTAGTGTGGGTGTTTGTGGGTATGTAAATAAGGATGCAACTTCCAAGGGAAAAAATTATTGTGTATATGTTTAGGGCTAGGTTCAAGCAAATGCAATGGAAGATAAAGTATTAAATTAATAGAATGCCACACAAACATTAAATAAAGTTGCAATGACGACCTACCGTTCCTTTTCCAAACAATCTTCCTCTATTCTTAAAGTTAATCTCTCCGCGAGTATCATGCAAAAACAAACGTCAGGCAAAGAATGATTAAAAAGGTGGGCAGAATTTCTTTAACCAGATAGCGAAGGTTCCAGCTCAAACATTGAGACAGCAAACATGAAAAAAAAACAAACAAAGAAATTAATAATAAGAATAAAAAAAATGTGAATAGTAGCAAAAAAATATCAGAGGGAAGTATTTGATATTTACGCCTTTAATTTTATAAGACCTTTTAAAATATATTTGCATACTTACAAGCAAAAAATAACAAAAAAAACAGAAGGAATATAAGTAAGAACATTTTTTGGTGTTTTAATTATTAAATAAGTTACATATAACAGTTTATATAATTTTAGATAATTATACAATTAGAGTTTATTAGCCATCCTTATAGTACATAAGGATGGGTAAGACCTTAATACTAAGTTTTTTTTTTTATATATATATATATATATATCAGGCTGCAAGGACACAGACAATCCTTATATATATATCAGGCTGCAAGGACACAGACAATCCTCTACTACATACAACTTTACTAGTAAAGCAAGGTATGCTTTTAGGGTGGATTTTTGTTAAAGGAAGCTAAGCAAAATATGCTTTTGGGTGGATTTTTTTTTTTTATAGCCGATACCAATACCAATACTGTAATCGAATATTGATACAGTTATTATTTAAAAAAAATACACAAGAAATAAATCCGTAAACCTAATTAATTATTATAAACAAACAATGTCATAATTATTTTTAAATCAAATAAATTAATTAGTGATCACTGCCGATACTTAGATAAGATTAAAATGTAGGTATAATTTAATGTTCATAGAGTTTATTAATAATCATTCCCATACACTTTTATTATCTTACTGTTTTAACGGGATCACTCACTATAGTTTTTTATTTATTTAATTATTCAATTCAGAAAAATAAATTTCAAATCACTGAATGAAAGTTCTTCGAAAAAAAAACACATAGTTTGTATACATAATCCATTTGTATTTTTATATTTCTTTTTAGCTTTCCCACTTTCAATTTACAATACACAGTAATTTATTACAGTAATGATTTATGCACTTATTTCAGGTACATTGAATATTATGAAGTGTTGCAAAAAGAAGAGAAAGTTCAGTAAACACGTTATCGTTGTACTTCAATGCAAAAGGCACTAATGCAAATGGGTGCTGTGCCCAAAGGGAAAGATAAGCGTTCAAACAAAGGGGTTCAGTGTCGTGGTTAAAGCAGCAATGCATAAAAATCATTGGTCCCACATCCTAATCCTAAAAACAAAAACACATAACCTAACATTAGTTACTTTACAAAAAAAACTGTATTTATTACATATGTGTAGAAAAGAAGATAAGAAAAGTGTTAACGGTGGTTTAAATACCTCAAGACAATTCAAATTGGGAATAAAGATGGTCGTATCTCATGACGACAAAAATCTGACAGGCTGACTATCTTGAGGATAAGATTTTAGAGTGTAAGACGTCTATCCTATAAAAAAATAATACTCACGTAAATCGTATCCATTAAATAAGTAACTTGCAAAAAAAATATCATTTCAAAAATTCCTTTACAGACCTTTATAGGAATTCTACAAATATGTAAGAGTTGATAAATTACTGATTCAATCACAAAAGACGTTGAAGAAAACTGGAGACAGTCTAAAAGTTAATGCTGAAATAATAAAAAAAAATCGTTCTTTTACTTATCGTAGAAGTGAAACTCTACAATATGCCCTAGAGCACAAATAAAACTTTACTAAGTAATAAAATCTACTTTATATATTGCATAACCTCTTTTAACATATTGTATTTACTGTATTTAATGCTAAATACCTCTAAAAACTTGATATATATGTGTAATTTAAAAACAAACAAAAAACAAAAAATTTTGCCTTTGTTAAAAAACGTGTTTTTTTTTTAAAAACTAACTGCTTTTTTTTTTATTCCCATTTAGTTGTACATACTGTTTTCTATTTCGCAACTCTTTTATCCAACCATGTACCACTCCACCTATACCACATTGCACATAACTTTTTCATCAGCCTTATGTGGGGAACCTTATAAAAAGCTTTACTAAAGTCCAAATATATAATATCAACTGACTTCTGTCAATGCAGTCAAATATTCCATAAATTTAAAATATTTGTCTGATGACCACCCCTCTGCCTTGAAACCATGCTGGGAGTCATAAAACCCTGTTATCTTCTAAATATTTCATATATATATATATATATATATATATATATATATATATATATATATATATATATATATATATATGTATATATACATATATATATCTATATATAGTATATATCTATATATATATATATACTAATCGCCCTCACAAACTCAGTAAGAATAATTCAATACTAACTCATGAGTCTCTGTTTCAACATACTGGAATATACACTACTTTCTTCAACTCCTACTCTATTTAATATATATATATATATATATATATATATATATATATACTCACATATATATATATATATGAGAGAAAGATATATATATATATATATATATATATATATATATATTAAATGAAAGTTGGTTAAAAAAAATATTTTATTACTTTATTATTATTTTATTACAAAATTTATTTGTACCATTGTATTTTTAATACATTGAACAGAAATTGGGTTGACAAATTAAAAACTTTGATCAACCGTTTTAAAGAATAAGTTATCAAAAATAGTGATTCAATACATATAAAAACTGAACGTTATCAATAGTTGTTATCCTTTAAAAACTAGAAATTGAAGTGTTAAAATTTCTAACGTTATTTTTATTACTTCTTGGGTGGCAGAGAAGTGGCAAATGTGAATTTTAATAGTACAAAAGTGTAAGGTCTTCACCTAGTTATCAAATAAGTTTTAATCACGATGAATGGGATTGGCTTGAGTCTGTGGACCAAGAAAGATTTAGGTGTGATTATAAGCAGTAATTTGAAAGAATCAAAGTTGAAGCTAAATACAAATAAGACATAATAATAAATCACAATGTTAATTACAGTGACTTGTTAAGTAAACTGTATAATAGCCATGTTAGGCCAGTAATAGAGTATTGTGCACAAGTTTGGGCCACTTATCTAAAGAAAGACTTAGATATGCTAGAGCAAGTGCAACGTAGGGCAACAAGGATGACTTCTGGGTTTGAGGGTATGAGCTATGAGGAGCTGAAGGAGTTAGGAATGTTTTCTGTAGAAAGCGATTTCTCAGAGGGGCATGATACAAGTCTACAAAATATTTATATCTATTGATAATACAGAGGTCAAATTTTTTTCAGCAGGGCATGGGACAGTAACTAGGGGGTACACAAGAAAATTAAGAAGAAAGCATGCCATCTGGATATAAGAAAGCATGCATTCAGTAATAGGTTTCTAATTCTTAACATCTGTTGTTGAGGTTGTTATGTGACTCGATTGCAACATTTAAGAAAGGGCTGATAGTATATGATGTTAAAGATTTACATACATGTATATTAGACGGCTAAAATTCAAGCGAAGTGAAGTTACAGCAGTTATTAATGTCAGTGACTGCATGACCATACAGTTAGCCAATGCATGTGGATATTTTTAGCATCATATACTGCTGCTTTACTGCCAAATTGTAGATTTGTAGTTACAGTAATTTGACAAGCCCTAGGGTGCTTTGTGGATTTGCATGAGCATGTTTGGTTAGTGGGTTGACTGGGACAGGCCCAATTTGGCTTTTTACTGTCTCTATATTCTTAATGTCTTAATATTTTTCTTTAAAATATATGCATAAAATACACGAAAATTAAAAAAACTTCAAATAATTTTTTAAAACCAGTTTTGTAAATGAAATATTTATAATTTTAATATAGCTACTATTTATGTGAACTCAAGTCAGTAATTAATACTAAACAATTACCCAAATTTTTATAAAAATTACAGGATTGGCAAAAAAAAAAATATTGAATAAAAAAAGATAAAAATGATTGATGTCTAATGATGGGTAAATATCCTAGGCATTTGTTAAATTTGGGTATTTTAGAGGATATATATATATATATATATATATATATATATATATATATATATATATATATATATATATATATATATATATATATACATATATATATATATCTATATATATATATATATGAAAGAAATATATATATATATATATATATATATATATATATATATATATATATATATATATATATATATATATATATATATATATATATATATATATATATATATATATATATATATATATATATATATATGCCTATATATATATATATATAAAGATATATCGATATATATAAATATATCGATATAGATATATTTTTATATTTTTATTTATATATATACGTATTTTAACATTTATATATATATATATAATGCATATATATATATATATAAGTATCTTTGGATATAAAAGTATATATATATATATATATATATATATATAAATATATATATATATATATATATATATATATATATATATATATATATATAGCTGCAAGTGACTGGCCTGCCTTTTAGAGATGAAATTTCAACTATAAATAATTTTTTTTTTTTTTTTTTTCATTAATAAACTCAGTGGTGCAAAGCTGTTGTGTGATTAATTTATTCACTGAAATAATAAAGCCGTATATAAATTTAAATTTGCTATCTTTTGAATAGAATTTTTGAAAATGAGCTTTTTAACTTTGTTATAAAATGAAAAATTGTGGATAGATTTTTTATTTTTTCAGTGCATACAGTTGAGTATGCTAGCTTTAAACTGGCAAAGTAAATTTTTGTTCCAAACTAATAGTACAAATCACTGGGCCTACTTGGCCTGATTCTCCTCCATACCACATGATGGGGTGAATCGGGCCACCATTGTTATTCTTATTTTATGCATATTATTATTTTTTATTATGAATAGCTAATTTTAATATAATAAACAAAGTTATTTCGTACAGTTGTACTAAAATAAAAAGGAAACATGATAATTAAAAATATGAATCTGTGGCAAGTCAAATTTGTCCCTGAGAAAGTGAATTGGGCCACTATTTATTCCATGTTTATGTATCATTATTATTATTTTTATTACTTATTATTATTATTTTTAATAATAAGCAATTACTATATTAAGTAAAAATTAAATAAAATGAATTATATAAAAAAATTTAAATAGATGGGTCCGGGATTCAAATTCTCCATGGGCAAATGAGTTTTATTATTTAACTTAATAAACTATTATTATTGAGTTGATTATTATTTTGTGCTTATGACCCACTGAGAAATTTGATTTTCAGCCAAAAATAAATTCTAAAAAGGGGAAATTGGGATACTAAGTTATACCTAAAGGCCCATACCTCTGTTCGATGTTATGAGATATATATATATATATATATATATATATATATATATATATATATATATATATATATATATATATATATATATATATATATATATATATATATACCATACAACTATTCATATTATAAAATTTACAAAGATAGTCAAGGGGTGACCGCCCGCCTCAAGAGGGGTGATTTTTTGTCCACTCAAATAAAATAAAAATAATAATAAAAATAAAAATTCTCACTATTGATAGCCAAGCCACGCGGTAGTATTACAAGTTTTATTTAGATCATCTTTAATTTTAGAAAGTTTTTATATTTTTAAAAATGTTAGAAATTAGAGTACAAAATGTCCTTCAATAGAATTTCACTTTTGAAAAATGAGTTTTTAACCGTTATAAAATGAAAATTGTGGATCGATTTTGATCATTTTTCAGTGGATACACTACAGATGTTAGCTTTAATTACAAAAGTACCTTTGATCCAAACAGTATTAGTGGAAAACCACAATTAACTTATCCGATTCACCCCGCCATGTAACATTGAAAGACTGAATCAACGATGTTTTTCTCAGATTTGACGAGACATATTAACATTTTTATTACTATGTGTAAGATAATTAATTTAAATATAATAAAAGTTACTTATATTAAGGGTATTCTTAAAAATAATGAAATTTACAAAATGAGACTATCTTATATTTATTCATATTTATCATATCATTACCACATTTTTATTACTTATTATGAATTTAATATGATAAATAATTATTATATGAAGTAAAAATTAAAATATAAAATTGAATTTATACTTAGACAAATTTAAACAGATGGTCCGAGTCACCCCTCGGCGAGCCTCCGCTCGGTCCGCCAGGTCGGGGTGACAGCGTTATTCAAACTTTAATAAAACTTTTATTATTAGAATTACATTATTATTTTGTGTGCTTGAGTGACCGACTATAGCCAGATTTACAAAAAAATTCCAAAAGTGATGGGGAGAGTCGAGACCGGTTATTCTAAGGTGTGTCCTGAAATACCCTGCCCGGACAAGCATGTGGGCATAACCACCAGACTGGAGAACAGATTTCTGGCACAGCTATTAGCTATAAGAAATCTGCAGTACAAAGGAAGTCTGGTAGTATGTAAATTGAAAGCTAACATAACTGAAACACTATCTTTTTTATATTATTAAAGTCTCACCACGCACTGTCCCCAATGGCAGTGTCAATAGTGGTATTATATATCTCTACTCATAAAGTACAAAGAGAGGTATACTTGGGCCTTCCATGGGTCCAAAATTTGTGGTGTAGGGCCCTAATTTGAGCTGATTTAGCACACCATTAAAGAGTAAAACATATAGTTTTGCAACTGAGATATGATAAAGCTTCCCCTTTCTAGATCTGTGGGCGTATAATAGTAAAAAAGTAGAAATGGGTGCTCAATAAATAACAACAATCACCACTTAACATCCCATCACAACTAACAGTAACACAATAACACTAGTATGAAAGGGCTAAAACAATATATAGTGCTAAGTGAAGACTCATATACTGTGAAAAACTAACTAAATCAAGTCTTAGTGCGTTGGTACAGAGCTCTCAACATTCTTATACAACAAATAAGGTGAAGAATCCTGTTATTTTAAAAGTCTTTTTCCTTTCAAAAAAAAAGGCAATATCACCTATCCCTGGCAAAAAAAAGAAAGGAAAATGAATAAACATGCTGGAGTGAAAGGAAGAGACTTTGTTAAAATGCTCCAGCTGAACCCTGATTTAAGACTGTGAAGGGTAGGGGAAAGTCTAGTATTACCCCAAAAGCATCTGCAAAAACTTTGATTGTTTCTCCCGCTCCCCAAATCTCTTATAAATTAGGAAAGAAGAAAAATTCAAATTTGATGAGAGGAGTCAGGACCCACAACTTCTAATTACGAGCAAGATCAGTTACCCCACAGTTTCTCTCTCTTAGTGGAGACTCCTGAGCACAGTATGCCTATTGGTGCCATTCCAAAACTAAATGTGCGGAATTTAATGAATTGGTTACATATTTAATTGTAATTTAAGCTAAATGGCGTTGATGATCTTAAAGAGCGCGTGAGAATCTTCTGTCCTTCCCCATGATATTGTAGCGACCATCAAATTTCCATTGGGTGGAGATTGCTTTCAAAAGTTAATTGGCTGCCATAGAAGAAGCTTATTCTCCCAATCTTCGAAATCAAGTCAGAGAGATTTTCAAAAGAAGAAAAGAACTCTCTTCAGTTTACTTAGAGAGAGTTCTGAAATGTTATGGAGAGAATAGATTTGACCTCAAAGGAAAATAGTGCCTTTGTTCAATAAATTATCTATTAATGAACTGCCAGGTTGCATCCAAAAAGTTTAATGGACGGTAGATGATAGCAGTCTTGAAAAAATTACGAAAGTAGCAGATAATTTATATAAGAACTTATAGAATGACTACACACACCCACCACAAAGAAGGGGAAGAGAATATTGTGTGGCGTAAATCATCTTCATGAGAACATTTACCAACCCAAGAGAGAGGCCTCATATGGAGAGAGTTGAAATATAAATAATAACAATGACCACCAGTCTTAGAAGAGGCTAGTAACAAGAGTTTTTTCGAGAGATGAAAAGACTCTTAAGTCTCTCAATTAAGGCCTTAGGAAGCGGCTGCCAAACCTACCCAGAAAGAAGAACAACCACAATCTCAAAATAGAAGAAATGCTCCTAGAGAACGTAGAGACAAGGCAAAACACTGTAAGTGCCGAACTGTTGGGTGAATTGTGTAAGTCCCATGCCAGATTCCTACATAGAAGATACACATGCCATTCAGAATTTTGTCTTTATGTATTCCTTAGTGATCCCGCAACTAGGAGAAATTGGCCAAGCACCTGAGTCAAACCCCAAAGTGAAGTCAGGGAAACTATTAATCAAAACCCCTCTCACAGGAGTTAGAGGTAGATAATTCTTCTTAATAAAAATGTATTTTTAATTATGGAGATTTTGCAGTATTAAATAATTCTCATATGTCAACTAGTAGGTTTAATAATAATAATTATGATTGGAATAATAATAATAATAATAATAATAATAATAAATAATAATAATAATAACATTAATAATAATAATAATAAAAATTTAGCTTTGAATAGTTTTTTTAAGAATACTGGAGCAAAGTGCTCAATGGTGTACAAGGAGTAAAATCCTTCCAACGAAGTCGGAGGTCCCGACATGGATAAGAGTATCAATGTGACCCAAGCAATACCAATGCTTGCCTCTAGTGGCTCCAGGGTTATGGAGTCGTGGGGAGCTCTGCAGCTTTTGAAGAGGGTGGACGGAGTTTTGGGTAATTTTGAAGAGGTGGAGTCGGAGTCGTAATTTTTCAAGAGGCCGGAGTCGGAGTCAGTAACTTCAAGATAGAGTTGAGTCAGAAAATTTTAAACCGACAAAAGTTATACTGTGACTCTGTGAATGTGAGACTTCACCACCAAGCAAGTTTATTGACCGCCTTCCACATCACTGTAAAATGTAATTGTAAACTTCTAAGATTTTTAACCAGCACCTTATATTTCAATTTGGATTATATTCTAATAAATTTAACCTTCAACCTTTATACCATCTATATTTAAGATACTGAAAGAATAAAAGACTCCATGGTAACGAAGAGAAATTTCTCATTGACAATGATAGTTATACTTGCTGTTATTATATTGATTCACACCTACAGTGTTGAAGAACAAATGGTCAAAAGCCACCCACCCTTGTACGCCATTTGTATTAAAGGGTTGCAGGAGGTTCAAGTTAGGAAGAAAAGATACATCTAAACCTATTGTGTTGATGAACTACAAACTATTCTTTATTGATTACCTTCAAGTCAATTCTTCAGAAAGTTCAGAAGATTAGTATGAAAGCTTTTAGATATTGAAGAGCTTAATCGAAAGCCGATTGGCTCAAGAAAAAGGTCAAGGTCCTTCCTAATCCTTGCAAGCCACAATATTCCATAAATTTTAAATAAAAATTCTCATGCACTGGAAAGAAGTTGAAAAATTTTTATGTAACTTCGAAGAGTATCAAGACATTGCACAAGATGAAATTGCTATTACTGCTCTACCTCCAACGCATAGCGTGGGAACTGCTTTTTTCTGCTCTTCGCATTATAAAATTAGACCAAAGAGGAAAAGTGAAGGAGAACCTGGCAGATGCTATTCTATTTTTAAGAACTAATTCATTCAATGAGTAGATGATATTAGATATAAGTTCATGTAACTAAGTAATGCAGTAGTTTATATATATAATATATATATATATATATATATATATATATATATATATATATATATATATATATATATATATAGTATATATATATATATATATATATATATATATATATATATATATATATATATATATATATATATATATATAGAAAGTATATATATATATATATATATATATATATATATATATATATATATATATATGAGTATATATATATATATATATATATATATATATATATTAGACATAGGACATTAGAGATTATAAATACATAGTCATCGAGACTGTCCCAGCCTAACCCACTACCCAACATGTCATGCAAACCACAAAAGAATCTTAGGGCTTGTCAATTTGTTGTAACTACAACCACCAATTTGGCTTAGTCAAAACTAATAATATATATATATGATACTCAAACCATCCACATGTATTAATAACTAGTTATGGTCACATATGCCATCTAACAATAACTGCTATAACTAAAACCCGCCAATTTGGCTTCATACATTATATGATACCCAACCCATCTATAAACGAATCTAACTGGTTTCTAAATGTTGTAACTCAGTCACACTCAACAATCCTCTGGCACTTATTCCAAAATTTAACAAATCACACTGAATGCTTTCTTATATCAAAGATGTGGCATGCTTTCTTCTAATTTTCATCAGGCCTCTACCTGTCCAGGTTCTACTATGAAAATTTATTGGTCTCCTATTATCAATAGATGTAAATATTTTGTAGACTTTGTATCATGTCCCTCTGAGAAATCGCCTTTCTACAGAAACATTCCTAACTCCTTCAGCTCCTCTTTCATAGCGCTCTTTACCCTCAAACCCAGAAATCATCCTTGTTGCTCTGCTTTGCTGTCTCTAACATATCTGTCTTTCTTTAAATAAGGGGCCCAAACTTGTGCACAATACTCTATTACTGGCCTAACATAGCTATTATACAGTTTACTTATTACTTCCTTGCTCTTGTAAACAACATTGCGATTTATTATGCCCAGCATCTTATTAGCTTTATTTCTAGCTTCCAAACACTGATTAGCTACTTTCAAATTACTGCTTATAATCACACCTAAATCTTTTTCTTGGTCCACAGACTCAAGCCAATCCCAATTCATATCGTAGTTAAAACTTTTATTTGAGTAACCTAGGTGAAGAACCTTATACTTTTTACTATTAAAATTCATTTGCCACTTATCTGCCCACCCAAGAAGTTTATCAAGATCATTTTGAATCTTTGTGCATCCTTCACTATTCCTAACTGAGGTGGCCACTTTAGTATCATCTGCGGTAATAGTCCGTTTGAGGGTATTGTCTAAATCATTTATATATGAGGAACAATAGTGGCCCCAGCACTGAACCCGGTGGGACACCACTCTTCACTATTTCCCATGATGATTTATTGCCATTTAGTTGTACACACTGTTTTCTATTTCACAACCACTCTTTAATCCAACCATGTACCACTCCACCTATACCACATTGCAATAACTTCTTCATCAGCCTTATGTGGGGAACCTTATCAAAAGCTTTACTAAAGTCTAAATATATACAATATCAACTGGACTTCCTCGTCAGATGCAGTCAGTAATGGTCTATAAATTTAAAAGGTTTGTCTGACAGACCTACCCTTTCTGAAACTGTGTTGGGAGTCACATACAATACCTTGTTATCTTCTAAATACTTCTATATGACCTTTCATTAACTTTTCCAAAACATTTACAACCAGAGATGTTAAGCTACCTGACCTATAATTTCCCAAATCTTCCTTACTACCTTTCCTCTAATAGGCACAACATATGCCATTTTCCAGTCATCTGGTACCTCACCAAATGTTGTAGATCGCTTAAAAATCAAATACAGTGCCTTTGCAATGCTGGTACTACCCTCCTTCAGAATTCTACCATATACACCATCAGGGCCTGCAGCTTTACTTGGGTCAATATGATCTAATAAACGCTTAATATCTAATTCAAATTCTTTAAGTCTATTTGTTACATGCAAACAAGAACTAGTCTCCAAACCTATTATCTAATCTTCTCAAACACTGAAGCAAAATGCTACTGAAAATGTTGACCATTTCCCTTATCTGAACTCACTAAATTTTCATCAATTTTAATTGGACCAATTGTCTTATTCTACTTTTAAATTTATAAAGCTAAAAAACTTCTCAGCTTCTTATTACTATTCCTTGCTAAATTAATTTCTGCCTCTCTCTTTGCCTTTCTTATTGATTGATTAAGTTCATTTCTATTTTTCCTATAATTTTCTAAATCATCTTCCCTTTTACTCCTTTTAAATATTTTAAAACATCTGTGCTTTTCATTAATTTTCTCTCTTATCTCTCCATTCCACCAAACAGGTTTTCTTTTCGCCTAATGGGTTTATCTTTAAACATACTGACTGAATATCATTAAAATTTGCTTAAAATGTTCCCACATGATAAAACAGTTTTTGGCCTTTAAACCTCTTTATCCCAAAGAAGGTACTAAGCATGTATTGAAATTTGGTAAAATCGCTTATCGAAATTCAAGATCTTTTCTTTATTAATCCTGCACTGGGTTCAGATATTACATTCATTAAATCTAATTATATTATGGTCACTAAGTCCCAAATTCTCCTCAACTCTAACTTTATCCACCATTACTTTCAACGTTAGTTAATATTAAGTCTAGTAGTGCATCATATCTTGTGGGTTCTTGGACCATGTACAAAGTTATCTAGTATACACTTCTATGAATGCAGAACTACTATGGTCCATATTAGACAAGGAATCCCAAATGAATGCCAGGAAAATTAAAATCACCCATTATGACTGTACCTTTTTCTTTACTGTGGCATGCTGTCTTATTTCTTCTGCCACTCCTCAGTTTACTCCTTGACTCTGGCCAGGAGGTCTATAAAATGCCCCTATTCTAAATGATTTATTGTATATAAGAATATCTACCCACACTGATTCAATGTCATGATTCATTTTAAAGTCAGTCACTAATACAGATTGAATATTGCTTTTAACATAAAAGAGCCACACCACCTTCACCCTTCTTTCTCCACGCTGAGAGGCAAATAAAGTTTAATATCTGGCTTATTTCATGATCCTTGGAAGGAGTCTCCATATACTCTTCATTGCACCCATGCTCCCCAGTTATGCAAATAATGTCTAGATTCTAATTTATGGTATAACTAATCAGCTCATTTTTTTTATTGCAGAGTATTTTGTGTAAAAACATTGATACCAAATGCAGTTATTTTTATTTTCATCATCATATTTGAACCTGTAACAACACTAGCTTTATTTATCTCCCCACTATTATAGTTACCATTGCTATTATTTGTATATAGATTTAGCCCACCACCCCCAACTTTACCTAGTTTTTTGCTAAACAAGTCTCCAAACTGGTACTGAAAAGCCCAACACCTTTACGACTCAAGTGAACTCCATCTGCTGCAAAAAAATCTCCTTATCCAGAAATTCTCTCCACAAATCAAAAAACCTAATATTTTCTGAAAGACATAATTTCCTAACCCTTTCATTTACACCTAAAGCCCTACTCTCCCATTCCTGACCTGCACCTAACCTAGGTAAAATCCCAGAAATCATGCACCTTCTTCCACTAGCTTTGATCTTCTTACTGTCTTTCTTATATTCTGCTAATGACTTTTCTGACCTTCTATGTCCTATATCATTTGTAACCACATACAAATCACATCTGAATCAACATTTGTAGAATCAATCCCTCTATCTATCCTATCCACGATATACTCACTCTGGCAACTGGATAACATACCTCTAACGTTTCTTTTTATTCTTTGAAAGTCCTATCTAGGGTATCTGCACATAGAGTTCCAATTAGCATTGTTTCTCCCCTTAGGAAACTCAACATACCACTGGCGCACTCTGATCCCTCCTCATCTGAAGAGCCAGTCGAACCTGTTACTGCAGGTCACAGGCTGAATGACTTTCGTCCTCATCTTTAAATTATTATTTCTATTTTCTACACTCTCTATTCATCTGCAGACCTATTATCAACTACTTTATCCTTTCCCCCCTCATCCCATCTTCCTGCCTAGGTGAATCACTATTCCTGTTTACCCCTATATTCCCTCCTCGCCTCGACATCCCTACTAACCTTTTTCCTAACACTTCCTCCTTTCTCAACTCAAATACTTCTTCTTTCAATCTATGCATATCTTCACTCAGTCTTGCAATCTCTTTCCTTAAACACATTTTCTGCATTCAAAACACAAACAGGGCAGCTATCCACATATTCACCTCTCACAGTCCCATAGTTATCACACAGAGCATACATACTTTAAATTATTATTAGCTTACTAACTTGTACCTATTATTTTACCAACTACAGTTTAAATATCACTAAAGCCTAAAAAGAAATAAACTACTCTTTAAAATAGGTTAAAAATTTAAACAAGCCTAAATTTAGCTTAGCCTAGGCCAGGGATATATAAAAGTTATAAGGTAGGCTTAACTGTAGTCTGTGACTGGAAAACCTAATTTAATTAAATTATCACTAAATTAAAGTAACAATTAATAAAGACTATTTAAATACAGAAAGTCTATTTAAGAATCCAAATAAACCCAGACACAGAAAACAGTAAATCTCTTACCTATGTTAGCCTTGGGTTAGGCTATCAAATTTAAATTATCACAAAATTAATATAACAATTGTTAATGACTGTAGTTATATACACAACAGTAGTGTAATTAGATACACAACACTAATTTGTTTACTAAATTCACTTTCAAATACACAAATTATATTAGTAAAATTGGAGAGCAAAAATTAACACAACCTCACTCACTGGTCACAGTCACGGGCTATATATATATATATATATATATATATATATATATATATATATATATATATATATATATATATAAAAATATAGTAAATCTCTATATATATATATATATATATATATATTATATATATATATATATATAAATATATATATATAAATATATATATATATATATATATATATATATATATATATATATATATATATATATATATATATATATATATATATATATATATATTATATATATATATATATATATATATATATATATATATATATATATATAAATATATCATATTTATATATTATTATAACTATAATATATAAGTTTCTTATAAAAATTATTTAATTAAGTTATTAAAATTATATATATACTTAAGTATTTTAATAATAATTTTCAATAATAATAAAAATAATAGTTAATCAAAGCAAATTAAGAGTATATGTTTTATTAATAGAAATAAGGAAACATATTTGTAGTTGGTGAAGATTTCTTAGTTGAAGTGGCTGTTGTTCCATATATGTATATATATATATATATATATATATATATATATATATATATATATATATATATATATATATATATATATATATATATATATATATATATATATATATATATATATATATATATATATATATATACATATATACAGTATATATATATATATATATATATATATATATATATATATATATATATATATAGTAGTAGGGTATATATATATATATATATATATATATATATATATAAATTGGAAGATATATATATATATATATATATATATATATATATAGTATGTCTATATATATATATATATTTTTATATATATATATACATATATATATATATATATATATAATATATATATATATATATAATATATATATATATATATATTATTATAGTATATATATATATATATATATATATATATATATATATATATATATATATATATATATATATATATATATATATATATATATATATATATATATATATATATATATATATATATATATATATTTTTCTATATACATATATAATTTTAATGATACATAAAGCTCCTATATATATATATTTATATATAGAGTATACTTCAGATTTATATATATATATATATATATATATATATATATATATATATAATATATATATATATATATATATTTCTTTCCTCTCCCAGGAAGGATTCTTCATCCTGTCAGCCGCGCAAGCATCTTTCTCCAGACGTCCCTCTCCTGCACTATTTCTCTTCTCTTCAGCGCTCTCATATTTGGTAGCTGACATCTTTCCAGAGTCCTAAACCCATTCCGCCCATCTCTTCGGGGTCTTACTCCTTGGTCTTCTGCCCCTCTGGTGTCCATTCCACTCTTTGGGCATTCTCTTCTGCTCCATCCTCTCCAGATGTCCCCACCATCTCAATCTCCCCACATCCATCTTCAGTGTCATCTTCTTCACACCTATATCTTCTCTAATAACTTCATTTCTTATTCTGTTTTTCTTACTCTTTCCAATCATAGTTCTTAATATCCTCATCTCCGCCGCTTGTATTCTACTCTCCTCTCTTCTCGTTATCCATGTTTCCGCTCCATACAGCAGTGTGGGAGTCAGTATGCTATTAAAAATCACTTTTTTAACCTCTATTCCGATGTTTCTATCTTTCACCATGTACACCGCTTCATAACTAATCCATACTTTCCATTCTTCGCGTTCTCTTCTCCACCTCCTCCCCTTCTGTTAAAACACCCTCCGAGATAATTGCAGGTACTTTACCGCCCTCACCTCCTCCTCTCTCACCACTCATTCTCATCCCTCCTCATTTCCTCCGGTTACTGTTAATATCTGTCTTCTGTATGTTCATCTTCATTCCTGCTTCCTCCAACTCCTCCGTAAACAACCTACCAATTTCGAATCGCCTCTCTCGTCCAACATGCCAGATCGTCTCAAGATATACCATTTTGTCCTTCAAATTCTTCCAACAGAAATATTGATGTCTGTAAAACATTACCAAGCAGACAGCTGGGACACAATAAGAAATGAGAAGACGCAGAACCTTGATTCATTCTGTAATAGTGTTTAAATTTTTTTTAATGGTTTCCAGGAGCTTGTTGAGTGTGACTCACTCATTTGCAACATTAAAGAAAGGATTGATAGGTATATGGATTGTTTGTGCATCATATAGTATATTCTGACGAAGCCAAAGTGGCGGGTTAGTTATTAAAGCAAACCGCATGTTGTAGCTACCAGTATCACAATAAACTTATTAAAGTTATTGTGGTTAGTATGAACCTTAGCTAAAGATTTACTTTTAGTAGTAGTATATATTATATTGACCTTTGTTTAGAAATTGTCAGGCCTTAGGGTGTGGGGTGGAAGTTTCTTATTTGTCGATGGGCATGTATTTACAAATATTTAGTTGATCAAATAAACTCTCGATAGGTCCATGCTTCAACTTTGTTTTTATCTCTATCTGAGGTAATACTATGAACTTTGATATAAATATTAACTTTCTTGATTGACAACTCATGATGGTGTGCCAATGAAGAAATGCTCTGTAGATGTTTAAGCTGTTTGAAAAGATCCATGGCAAGTAGATGTTCATCACTGTTCACATTCATGGCACAACTATTAAAAACTTATAGTGAAGTATGCACTGAAATCATGAAAGTGTTTCAATGATAAATGCGAAACGGTTAACACCAAACGATAATTTGGAACGAAGTACTA
>JABUQX010136701.1:0-17500 GCA_015478945.1 Trachelipus rathkii
TTACTTACTTGAGTTACAATAATCGTATTTAGTCGATTTGAATATCTTCTAATGTATTATTTTAGCATATCATTACTGCTTTACTGTGTATTGTCCTAAGTGAAGCTGCCGACACACACAAAATTTTTGAGGCAATGTTGAAGTTCAAAAGGAAGGAATTCATTAATTGTGACTTATATGAAGTGGTTGATTTTTAAAATATAAAGTTCAAAAAAACTGTAAAGAAACTTTAAGGAATTCCTGTTTATGGAAACACAAAGAACTATTGCAGAGTAAGTTAACATGAAGATTAGTTATTATTATTTATTAATTATCTATTATCTATTATGTATTCTTATTTTTAGTTATTAATTATTATGTTATTATTATTATTATTATTATTGATTTATTATGTATTGATTGATGATCCTTCAATTGGATTATTATTTTATTATTACTCATTATTATTTTAATTATCTTATTATTTTCAATTATTCATTGTATTGTTATTAGTATTATTTTCTTTAGTATTTTGACTTTTTTCGGTTATTATTAGTACTATTTTTTTATTATTATTATTTTCATACCTTTAATCCTGACTAGCTACGCAATTTAATAAATTTTGGTCAAAGTATTTTCTTTGGCTTTCTAAAATATGCGATAGATGATTGGCTGATGGTCCTCTACGGAAATGACGACGTACGAAATTTAGTTATGATAAATAGAATAAAAAAAATCCGCGACACGCGAAGGATGCATTCGTTTCGCTTTAATTTTTTGGAAAGGAAAATATTTATGTTGTATTTATGTAAGGATTTGGTATGGCTTTTTATTTATGTGTTATTAGTAGATTTGGTTTTGCGTATAGTAGTATGAGTATATATTATATTATATATATATATTAGTGGTGTGTAGGTTATTATATTATTATATCATTATATATTAGTATTAGTATGGATATATATATATATTTAGTATATATATTATACTATTATATATATATTTTTATACTATAGACAGCAAAATTATTTATCAGTTAATGAATGATAATAATACATTAATAATTAATAGATAATAGATTAATTAATAATAATATAATAATAATAATAATTGGATAGGTGTGAGTGCAATCATTTATAAGAGGAATAATAATATAATAATGAATAATAATAGATAAAAAAAAAATATGAATAATAGTGAATAATATCATGGATAATAATGAATAATAAAAATATATAATAATAAGTAATAATATAATAATAATAAGGTAATAAGCATTCGAAAAAGAACAGGCTGACTGCGACAAAAGATCATAAATAAATAATATATGATAACAAATAAATAGATAATAATAATATAATATATGAGAATAATAATATAATACAAGACTTGAGTTAATAATTCAGGATATAATATAAATAGTAAATAATAATGTATGATAATATAGTATGTAATAAATAATAAATAATAATAATAATGATATAATCAAAGGTAAGCAATGTTTAAGTTCACTTGAGATAAGCAAGCACAGCGAACTTTTCGCATTAAATAAATGACATAAATAAAATAAGATAATAAGTGGTACATATGTATTATGTAAGGTATACTGAATGAAATTCAAATGTGTTTTTCTTAAGAAACTGTAAAAGGATAAATACTGAATATTTTTTAATAAATTGTTTACCTCTGAAGAAGCGCAAAGGCCTGATAGTAACATAAAGCAAATCTTATACTTATAGTAGTAGAGGTATTAAGTGATATATCGTATTATATTATATAAACTATATATATATAGTAAGTAGAGTTATCTAGTTTATATATAATATAACAATTCTATATATAATATATACATACATATATATATACTATATATATATATTAATATATGCTATATAGTATATATATATTATTTTTTACTGAAACTATTGAAAAATTAACTATAGTATTTATATATTATGTGAGGGATAACTTTTATATACGTATGCGTATATATATAGTTATAAGGTATATATGATCTTAATTTATTAGTAGAAGTACCTTAAGTCATGATATATAGTATATATGTCTATATCTAGATATATGTTATTATATATTATTATAATACATTATGATCTAAATTGCCTTTGTATATGATATTATTGTGTTATGTATAAATATATAATATAGTATAGGTATTATTATATAAGTATTATTATGTTTACTGTATATATTAGTATAATATATATAGTATATTATATATATATTTATATATATATAGTTAGTTTATATATTATGTCCTCTATCTATTATGTCTGTATATATTTGTATTTATTCTGTATATATAATGTGTCTGTTTATGCATATTTTCTGTGTGTGTTTGTCTGTTTTTGTCTATTTATCTTAGTAGTTTATTTGTGTGTGTGTCTGTGTCTCTTGGTGTATCTGTGTGTGGACTGTGTGTGTGTGTTGTGTCTGTGTTGTGGTGCTCGAGTACGCGGCGGAGAACCGTGTTATTTAATTGTTGCTGTAATATTAATATAGATGTTTTCTACATGTTGATTGGATAACACAATACTAGTCAGGGAGGTAAATAAATATTATAACAACATTAAAAAAATAATTATGTTTAAATTAAAGTAAAGAATAATGAAATATATTGTTTATAAGTTAAGTGGGCATAATCCTATTGTAATATAGAGCCTTTTATAAAACCTATATGATCGAAATTTGCTTGAAATTATAAAAACAAGAAACATACTCATAATATCGATATATATACTGTATATTTAATCATTTAGATCTAAGTTAGGGGGAGGAAGAGTATGGGTTGAATCTAGTGACAATACAACCTGTTCATCTCTTCGACTAGTGATCTCGCTGAAATGGCTATGGACAGTACGATGTGCTGGTATTTCGCATAAACTGGAGGCTGAAGTGCAATTAGGCTCGTTGCCAATAGGTCGCAGTGAGTGTAGAGTGTGCGCGAGGGGCACACGCGGCGCGTTGGGGAATAATGACTCATTCAGATGAGTACAGGAGTCAAGCCCCCCAGGCAAGGTCAGACAGCAGAGTCGATGTAGTCTATCTACAGTGATTTTCGTATTGTCGTTGGGGGATCCTCAAAACGTTGATGAAGCTCCTGTCTATGGATGCTGATTTTTGATCCCGAAATACTTTTTATCCACAACCATCGTTCTCTCTGACCCGACGCCTCTTATTCGCTACATTTTCAATCAACCACATTAACATTTGCCTCTTCTAAACTTTCTATTACAGTGGATCGTAAGTCACCACCATGATATTTTAGGAAATTGTTTCTTGTGACAGTCTTAAGCTTCTAATAGTTTCTCTCTCTGCATTCTTCTTCTTTCCAGTCTCCAAGGTGTAGGGTAAAATTTGATTCGATCTGCAGTGGATCTCCAATCTTTTTGAAGTGTAATCGCATGCCTCAAAAAAATAAAAAATCATGATTCCATGCAACCCGAGCTATCCGTTTTTCACCGATATTTTCGTTAGTTCCAAACTTGATATACTATTATATATATATATATAATAATATATATATTATAGTATATTCATTTATATATAATATATATATATATATATATATATATTATTTATATCATATTAGTATATAATATATATGAAATGGACTCAAAAAATTAAATTTGAAGGGTTTTTTCTTTTCACGCTTGTCGCGCACGACGCACGGTATTGTCGGAGCTCACCGGCAGTTCATGTGGAGAAACCCACTGTTTTAATAGCCATTTTACAACCGAGACATGAACGTTGCAGTTCTGAAACAGATTGTCTTCTGACTCAAATTATAATTATAATTGGATTCAGTTGTTGTCCCGTTTTTACTCTTTAAAATTCTATTTACAAAAGGGCATTTCAAATTCTTACGCTTATAACAACAATATTCATTCTTGTTTTTTTCTTTTTTTTTTTTTTTTTTGTATATGTGTTTTCCTTCAAAATAACATCAAGAGTGTTGAATGGAAGAAAAATTTAGGACGGTCTCGCGCTCCGAGCACAAAACACACACACCAGCACCGACACAGGACACCACACACACACCACACAACACACACCCACGCTAAACACGCACACACTAAATCACCCACAGACAAGCACACACAGAAACACCAGATTACACACACACATGATATATATATATTATACTATATATAACTATAATATAATATATATATATATATATATATATAATATACTTGATATCATATGATATATATAATTATATTATATAATATATATATATATATATATATATATATATATATAATTATATATATAACTATAATATATATATATATAGTCATATATATATATAAGTACTCTATATATGTATTTATATATATCAATATAAGTATACTATTATATATATATATAGTATATATATAATATAGTATATATATATATATTATATAATATATATATATATCTATTATATATATACCATATATATATATAGTATATTAATATATATATATATCATATAGGTATATGATTAAGTATCTAGTATATATATATATTATGATATACTATATACTATGTATGTTATATATATATACTAATAGTATAGATGATAGTATATATAATAGATATTATATATACTATTATATATATATTTCATATTATATTTATATACTATATATATATTCGAATACAATTGTTGTTTATGTTCAGGCTATAGGCGAAGCTATTCTTTCAGAGGTAAAATGTTTAATTAAAACATTGTTGAGAAAAGGTTTTTTTTTCTAAGCAAAAAATTGAAAGTTTCATTAGTACTATTCCTAAGGGGTAGATAATTTAAGCGCATTTATTTATTTATTTATTTTTTTTTTATTTAATGCCGCGATCGTGTGTGCTTGCTTTCATTGAATGTTTTTACTTATATTTGCTTTTATGTATGTATATATTATTATTATTATTATCTACTTATTTTACTTATGTATTTATTATTATGTCATGATAAATAAATTGAATTCACTTATTTATTTATTTTTAGTTATTAATGTATTTATTATTATGTATTAATTATTACTTAATTATTTATTTATTATTGTTATTATTATCTATTATTATTATTAGTTATTTATTATATTCTTATTATTATGTATTATTGAATTTATTGTTATTAGATTTATTATTATTATTATGTATGTATTATTATTATTGATGATGTTTTAATTATTATTATTATTTGATTATTTATTTTTATTATCTTTCATTTCAAAATAATGTTTTTAAAAAATTATTATTATTATTATTGATTATTATTATTATTATTAATTATTATTACGATATTATTGTCAGTGGATTATTAATGCTCTCATTTATTAGTTATCTATTATCTAGTCTTCTATCTCCGTATATGATTGTTTATAAGGATCTTACCAGTTACTGAATATGGTATATATATATTATATATACTATAGTTATATATAATATACCTATATATATATATTATATATATAGTTATATGATATATATATTATATAGTATATAATTATATAATTATAGTATATTATATATAATGCATACTACTGATTACGCAAAACCAGAATATAATTTACGCACATAAATCAAAAGTATAACAGCCAAATATCCTATTACAACAATAACATAAAATTAAATACTTTTTTGTGTCCTTTCAATAATAATGTCTAAAGGGAACGAAATGGATGCCTTCGCCCGTTGGTTGCGGGATTTTTTTATTCTGATTTTATCGTAAGCTCAATTTCGTACGTGCGTCAGTTTCGTTAACAGGGAGCCATCTCAGGCCAATCAATTATCGGCATATTTACGAAAGCAAAGAGAATACTTTGAAGCAAAGATTTATTTGAAATTGGCTGGGGTAGCCTAATCAATTACATTAAAGGGTTGTAAATAATAATAAATAAAGATCAATAATATATAATTTTAATATCAATCAATATAATAATAACATAATAATAGTAATAATCAATAATAATCAATATAATAATAATAATAATATAAAATAATAGTAATAGTAATATAATAATAATAATAATAATGAATAATAATATAATAATATAATAATAATAATAAGTAATATAATAATAATGAGATAATATAATAATAATTAATAATAATATAATCATAATAATAAATAATAAATAAATAATTTTCCATACTTGGAACTTCTCTGCAATAATGTATCGCAGGAACTTCTTATGGCAAAATTCCTTTAAATGTTTTGACCAGTTTTTTGTAATTTTTATTTAAAAATGAAACTATTCCAATATTAAGTAAATTTACTGGAAAGTTGCTTGCCTTTTTAATTTCAACTTGGGACTTACAAAAAAGAATTTGTGTGGTGTCCCGGTAAGTTTCACTTGACGGCAAATATTTCCGCTTAAGAGTAATGATACTTGGCAAACGAAGTAGATAATTAACGAAGGATTTCAAGAATGGTAACTATAAGATACGATTTTGTAAAGTAGTATCTTTTTTAGTCTAGTACTCACGCTACGTATGTGGCAGTAGCCATACCAAATATTTGACTGTAATACTTATCAAAACAAAAGTTTGCATCCAAAGCACATAACCTCAAAATCATCAGTGCTTGTTGAACTCTGAACTTAGTAAATATTCAGTTTTGCAAGAGTATTACAACATGGGATTGTTTTCATGCCTACAATACAGTTGTATAATAGGTTCTATAATATCAGTTCATATCTAAATTAATAGCTAATATCAAATATGTTCTATAATATATTAATAAACTTTATTTATATATAATAAAACTTACCAAAAAAAATATGACATTTATAAATATCTTTACATAAGAGAACATATTACAAGGCAAAATAATAAAAAAACTCTCTACCAAAGTTTTAAACCAGTAAACTAAGAAATAAAGATATATTAAATGTAACACCCTCCTAACTTATGAGAAAATATAAAGTTTTCGTCTTATACCCTAACTTATTGTGTATAATCAAAAGAGACTATTAATGATTGATTAAAGAGCTTATGAATCACAACATTTTACCATTACACAATTCTTGAAATCAAATAACTTGGTAAATTTGTTGAAAAATATTAAACAGTTATATATATAACATTAATCATTACGCAATCAGTATGGATTTTGGAGGAAAATTTATATTAGGGAAAGCCCCATGTTATAAAGAGTATTCATAGAAAATTAGTATGAAAAAATCACAGTTTGTATGCCCACATAAGCCAATTTAAAGCATTATGTTATATATATTAATAATGACTCATGTGTTATTAATATAATCACTAATATAACTTTATAATAATATAATATATGATATGTTACTTAACTTTATAATATTATATTATAATATATAAATACTACTTTTTTATAAACGTATGATTAAAAACTTATTATAATATAAAATAGATTATATGTTATTTAACGAAATATATCTTAAAAGTTAAATATTGTAAATTAAACTCTAACTCATAATAAAAATTAATTTGTATTATATATATAGTATTATAAAATATCATATTATAATGATTAAATTGAATATTATGAATTATATATTAAAAATTAAATTAATATAATTAAATAAATATAAAAAATAATTTCATAAAGTATTAACTTTTCTAAGTACTCATTAATTATAAAAGACTTTTATATATATATTAAAACATTATTATATATTATTGAGTTGGGAAGTACTTTGTAAAGGTTGATAAATGTATTAATATGTAAAATCTATACGACAGGTTAGGCTGTGGGCTTAATAGTTTGTTTATATATTAGAGATATTAAAAATTTAAAGGTTCTCTTGTTATAGACATTATTATGTTTTTGATAAATATTTATTAATTATGATCTACTGTTAATATAATCTATATTATTAATTATTTATATAAATAATACTTTGTTATTAATAAATATACAAGTATTGTATATATAATATAAATGCGCTATATATTATTACGTATATAAATCATTGTATAGTAATTAGGTTTTTTATATACACATAATTAGAAGATTATATATACATATATAAAAGTAATATATATTACTTTTATTTATAATATAATTTATAAAATAAGTAAATAAACTCATAATAACATACTAACATAATAATAGATATAAATATATACATAATATTATATATTATTTAATATTATTATATTAATGAATAATTAGATAATATCATTTATATAATTAAATTATTAACAATTTTATAATATTAATATAGTAATATTAAGTATTAAATTATATATCTATATATATGATTATATATACATAAGTATATTATTATTAGTATAAAATAATTATTACTTTTTATAAATAAATCTATCCGTTATAAAACGTAATTAAATTTCAAGTGTTTATAAGTTATATATTATATATATAATAAGTATAATAATATATATATATTTAATTATATATATAAAATCATAATATATATATATATATATATATATATTATACCATAATTTAATATTATATAAGTTAATTAACTAATTAATTATTTATAAAATAGTTGTAAAATATATAAGTATATATTTTTTATATTATTATTTATGTAAATTATATATAAATACTTTATATTTTTAAAATCAATTTATTAAAAGAAAAGGTATTAAGATAATCAATATTATAATTAAAATTTCAGAAATTATTATTATTATATATATTATGTATATAAATATAATACTATATATTAAGTTATTTATTATATAAATATTATTAGTATATTAATAATTATAGTATATTATTTATATTATATATTTATATATAATGAATATATATAGTATAAAATATATATAATATATATATCACACTACACACTAAATATATCACTTATTACTACGTATTTATCCATTAAATATATACAAGCTATTATAAGTTACTTAATTAGTAATATAAAAATTATTGATTATAATAAATTATATATTAATCAGAAACCTGTATTATAATTCATGATTTAAATAGTAATAATTTTACGTTTACTACTTATATTATTATTAATATATATTACAAAGTTATTTATATAATATATAATAAACTTTATATATATTAATATTTAATAATTATTAATGTATATGATATAAATATAAATAACTGTTAGTATTATATTAATAAAGTATATTATTATATATAATATTAATATTAAAAATATAGTATTATAGATAATATATATTATATAGTATATAAATAAAGAATAATCAAATATCATTTTAATTTATTATATACTAATATATTAAATGTGATATTTTTATATATATTATAGGAATAAGTATAAACTAAGTTTTTGGGTTTATAAGTTATATAGGTAGTAACTTTTAATATATGTTAAGAGACTCTTATTATATATCTATAATTGTATAATGAAAGTTTTATAGTTAATATATATATAGTAAGTATCTTTAACATTAATCATATATATACTATATTAATAAAATCAGTATTTATATATTCTGCATATTATCATATATACTTATAATATAATATATATATATATAAACTATTTTGTATAAATATAATTTATTAATATATTAAATAAAACGATGATTTATTTCATAATTATTATATCATTATAATCAAAAATATTATTGATACGTTTAATAATTTACGAAACTAATAAACATTTATAATATAATATATTTATAATATATATATATATAATAATATAGTATATATAATAGTATTTAATTAATTATAACTATATTATAATCATATATTATCTTAATTAATAGCTAATTATAACTAGCGGTTCATAAAATTAATAATTAATAGTTTTTATAATTGATTATATGTAACTTTTATATATAATATTATATATAATAGTAATATTATAATATTATATAATAAATATGTATAAATAAATAAAAATATTTGATTGCTTTATTTTGATTATGTTTAATATTCAATAAAATTAATGAGTTTTTTATTAATAAAGATTAATAATAGATACTTTAAGTCAAAAATTTAATAGTAGATAGATTATATATATACAGTTATATATATTATTTAAAATCAAAGATATCTAAATGACCTATACATTGAGTATTTTAATTTTTACTGTATCGAAATTATTAACATTTTATTTATAGAGAATTTTATATATTGTGTACATATATATATTAGTATTCAAAGTGTATTATATTATCTATATAATCAATAGTACCCTTAGTAGTATATTAATATATAAATTAATGTATAATCAAATTACTATTAAATTACGAATTATTTATGTATTTGATAATGTATTATATATATATAAACTTAATAATATATATTATTATATTAGTATATATATATATTTAAATATAGTTTTATTAGTTTATGTATAAATATATTTTGATTATATTATTTATTTATAATATATCTATACTTTTATTTATCTATTTATCATTTAATATATAGAATTAATGTTTTATACGTAATAAATAGTTTTATATTAGTTATACTATAAAATATAATATTATTTATATATATTATATATAGTATTATAATTATAAAGTATTATATTTATTATATATTATAATATTAATATATAGATTATATCATATATATATAACTCTTATGTATTTGTTTAATAATATATATTTATTAAGTATAATTGAATAATTTATATTATAATTATATAATGATTATATAATAGTATTATTAATATATAAAGTTAATAAATAAAAACTTTTATATTTGTTTATTATTTTTATATGTTATAAATTATATTATGTATGTAGTATTATATATATATAATATTATTATAAGTATTATTATGATTAGGTTATAATTCTATTATTACTGTTATTATAATATTTATATGATACTATAATTTTATGTTATATTATAATTATATATAAATATTAAATGATATAATATTATTTATATTATTATCTAGTATTTATTTAATATAATTATATTATATTGTATATTAATTATTAATATGATTATTTTATATATTGTATATTTATTATATTTACAATATATTTATTAAGTATATATATGAGAATATAATATATATTAGTTATTTATATATTATATATTTATATATATGTTAATATACTATGTATTATAATATAATATATTTATTATAATATGAATATATATATATATTAACCGAATAATATGTATATTATACTATATTATATATATTATTATTTATTATTAATTGTATATATATTTCTTCAATACTATAAATATAGGTATATATTTTTTGATTTTTTATATATAATTATACATATATATATATCATATCTATTTTATATATATATTATATATTATATATTATATTATATATATACATAGATCATTATAAATTTTATTATTTTACGATTAATATTATATATATTAAATATATTATATACTATTAATATTAATATATTGATATATCTATTATTATATATTTATATATTATTATAAATAATTTAATAATAACACAAAACTTAAATATATAAAATAAATTATAATAAACACATGAAATATTATATACACATATTATATATAAATACTTTATTATATATTTATTAATATATTATGAATTATATAACACATATTATATATAAATTACACTATTTATATGTTATATTATTACGTATATATTATATTATATATTAAATTATTAATATAATGTATTAATATATTTTATAATATATCTGAATATCAATATATCATAATATATATTATATATTATTTTTAATTGGTTCAGTTCTTTCGATTAATTGATTTTTTGGGACTTAGTATTGGTTATAATTTAGAAGCCTTACGCGAGGTCCCAGGATTCTCTTTGGAAAGCTTATTCCTGACAACACTAAATGAGAACGAAAAGGATTTCAAGTAACACAAAAGAGATGCAATTTTGATATAATAAAAAGAGTACTGCAATTATAGTTATGTCATATCCTATTGGTACCTATTACAATCATATAGAATTAATCCTTATATAATCTTACTAAATGTATAGCTATATAACCTAAATTATACCCTTATTACTAAATAATATTGTCCCATCAAAATATTCTTTATTTAATTTAAATATTAAAATTTTCGGAAAAGCTATTCATAATCAATCTATTGTCAGACTTTATATCAATTTTAGGAACGATTACTCTCCTTAGCGTACTTATCCAATTGGTGCCGAAAAGTTAGTTTTTCCTTGAGTCGGGGAAAATTCCCTTTGACAATCGCTACAGTAGTATTTTTTTCCTGTACGAGCACTAGGAACAGGCTCAGCTATGTAGTGATACGATCTCCAGCCCACTAGGCAGATACACAAATTCGGTGTATTTTCGCTCTAGATTTATGTGATGGGTGTGACTAAGTCCAGTCGTCACGCGTGTCACGATGCTCCACCACTCCTGTTTTGGATTTAAGCCTATAAGGGGCTAACTTAGGCATACACGGATTGCTTTGGATTTGGCTCCCGAGCAATCAGCACCCTGAAAACGACAATATAAATGTTTGAAGTTTGGGACGTGCTTCAATTTCTAATATTGATGCTGAAGGAAAGAACATAATTACTAAGATACTAAATAATTATAATAATATAATAAATTAATAATAAAAATAGATAATAAATAATAATAATAATAAAATAATTATAATATGATAATAATAATAATAATAATAATAAATATAATAAGTAATATAATAACAATAATAATAAAATAATAATCCTTTAACCTATGTACAAAATAAATATTTATAACGTTGAAATGACAAAAATAAAAACCTAACGCTCGATTCATTAACCCAGTAATATTATAATCCTAGGAAATATGATAAGCCACTAGTGCTCATGGCCCCTAAAATTTGATATGATAACGTAAATAACAATAACGATACCAGTGATAATAAATAATAATAATCAAAATAATAATAAATATATAATAATAATATATAATAGATCAATAATATAATAATAATAATAATAATAATAATAATAAAAGTAAATAATAATAATAATAATTAATATAAGTAATATATATAATAATAATAATAATAATATTAACCACCATAATTTTTATTCAGTAATTTTCCTTCCCAATAGCTTTACATAACTTAACCTTTCGTCTGTGTATTTATTTTAAAATCCGTGTGCGTGTGTGAATTGCCTACCTACATGGTCTATGTGCTTCCCGCACACAACCCATACACGCACACCCACACACAACACACACACACACACACACACACATAACATACGTATATAAATAGATATATATATCTATATTTATATATATATATTATTATATATATATATTTTTATATATATATTATATATTATATAGTATATATATATATATATAATATATATAATATACACACACATAAAATACATATTAAGTAATATTTCGATAAATATATTCCGTTTGTTAATTTTCCCTAAAATTTAAACATTGATTGCATACCGTTAAAATTAAATCTATACCTTTCACCCAATTTCAACCAACGCATTTCCATTAAATGCATGGAAAATTCAAATTCCGTTTTTTGACATATCCTATATCTAGTTTAGATATTCCCATAATTCACTCTAATAAAACCCTATTTCGAAATCTCAAGACAATCCTACATCGTCAAGCTGCTAAATATTTCCTATGCGTAAATTTGAACATTCTACTATTAAATTTTGTTTTAAAGTTTTAAGACACGATTAACCGAAATATCCTTTTAAGTTTTTACTTCAAAAATGCTACCTAAATGTGAATGTTGAATCTGCTATGAATTTTTTTTTAAAACATTTTAAACACAATGCACCTGAAATATACTTTAAAGTTTCTACTTCAAACAAATGCTACCTAAAATCATTCCTTTAATAAATGAGTGAATCTTCTACAAATAACAAAATGACTAAACCTTTCATTAAAAAACTTTACTGAAATACTCTTATCCCGAACTGGGGAAAATTAATACTTGTTTGTAGTTATACAATTCCAAATCCTTTTACTTAACTGTCTATCCGTGACTTAGAAGTAATTTCCTCGTCACAATTTCATAATCTTTGTCAATTATTTCCTTGCCCCATCACTAATCATTCCTTCAACAATTTTTAACTCTACAATAAGCACAATTTTATTTATTTATAAGTATGTACTAATGCTCATGAATTTAGTTGGGTTCGTCTCTAGCCATTACTCCCTTTGCCAAGATTGGGAACCAATTCTTAAAAAAGAAAAAAAAAAAAATAGCTCCACCACTCAAAAAGGAAAACAACCTTACCTAATTTCCGATGGAGGCTCGTCTTTCCTCCGCCCTTCTCTCATACTCCAATACTCTCCTTTGGACATTCGGTATATCTGGAGCTTGGACCTCTAGATCTTGTCATTGGTACCTGGTACCCAATTTCTACTCCTTGTGGATCCACTCCCTGTTCCTTCGATTGGTCCTCTAAAATCATCCGTTCAGGGTCTTCACCCACTTCCCATAACTCCTCCTGAATTGACCTGGGGGTAAAGAAAGGAACATTATTAGAATTAATGCAATTACTTTGAGACTATATATTACATACCTCAACTTGGTTCCGGTGTTCCTTTCTTGAGACCATGTCATCTTTCACTATAATGCGCTATCTCCCTACAAGTGTTAACTGCCATCTTGATAATCTTAATGCTTCTCGACCTTGCAAGTTAAGTTGCCTCCATCTGGGATTTAACCTCTGACCTGGGCGCTGAGTCCAACCATCCATTAAGTCATTTGTGACAATAGGCCGATGATGTCAGCTCTATCTCCGTTTGGGTCATTTTATCTATTGTTATGGCTTCAGTTTGTGTAGCTATATCTTCCTTGTATTTAGTTTCTCCTATAGCTATCTATTCTAACAAGTTTTCCAAATTATCCTTTTATTTCTTGGATTGTGCTTTTGTGAAAATGCAAAGTGCCTCCATGAATTACATAAGTTGTGTTTGGTTTCCTCATCTTTCTCTTCTTCTTGCATTTCTGTCTCCCAGTGACTTGTTTCTTCTCCCTGTTCATGATTTCTTCCTTCAATCTAAAAATAGTCAAGCAAATATTCCGGAGGGTCTGCCCAAACTTTTAAATGTGCATATAGTGAGTCCTCATTGTTTTTCCGTTTCCTTCAAATGTCATATGTCATTCCACCTGCAATCACCTTGGTTAATCAAAAAGGGCCCTGCCGTACTTTTGCTTAATTTTTTCTCGCAAAGTTTCTATCCAGCTGAGAATTTTTCCTTAAACTTTCACCCCTACTGCGGTATGGCAACACAATTTGGATGACCCTCTCCACTTGTCCTTCCTTTCTTCTTTGGAGGTGCTGTTGTTAATGAAACCTTGAGTTCTCTGCTGGGGTCACTGCCTAATCGCACTGTTTTGTATTTATATATTACATTATTACTCGGGTAACAGTCAATCCCAACTTCCTTATCCTTCGTTACCGGTATTCCTTGAGAAACCTCCAGCGAATGTCGTTGAACCCTCTCTCACTGCCCCGTTAGCCGCTGGTTTGTAAATGGACTCTAGAACATGTTTCGAGTTCCGTAGCCTGAGCATTCCTAAATCTTGTGCTCCTAAAATTCAAACTTCCTCCCATTAATCCAGTCAATACCTTGTAATGGTGGTCGCAGAAATGTGGGGAGCAATTTGTCTTCAAAGCTCTGTTAACACTCTGCAAGATTTTACCTTTTAACGCCTTTCAGCTGCAGCCCAATTTACTAAGTGAGAATCTATAGCCACCAAAACTAAGCAATGTTTTCCCTTTTCTAGTTCTAGGCATGGCCATAACATCCGACAGCTACTAATTCAAACGGATTTTGTACCTTAATCTTCCATATAGGTGGAACACACCTGATGGTCTATTTTATTCAGTTGGCAGGTTGGGCATGTTCGGCACACATCTTGAATGAATTAACTGACCCGTCTGGGTGCAAGCATACCTTAAAAAGAACAAGATCTGCTAATTTTCTCGTTATATGAGCTAAATCGATGTGATAACCAGATAATGCTTACCATCTGTGGAACCCTATAACAGCCCCAAATTGTTCATCTCTAATCCTTTTTACTAAGACTGCTCCAATTGATTATACCGATAAAATGATAACACACAATAATTTCTGTCAATTAATTATTAAGTCTTTCCTAAATCTCTTATTATTCCAATTTTCTTCTTAGTGTCCTAACACTTCAAGAGTTACTTGTAATCTTATATTCTCCTGGACTGTTATCTAAGTCCATTATCCTATAATTCACTGTGAGGTTAAAAACATCAACGTGGTAGCCATCACCTTACGTCATCGGCATCTTTCCGATGTGCGATATTCTTCTCCCACGAAGTCAAAATTGCATCTGACTGTCACCGAAGATAAGTTCATCCCTAGCCGAGTAAACAAGCTGAATATGTTCATGCACTGAACGACAACCAATGGTAGCACTAGTTTCCCCGGCACCGTTTGTTTTTTATTTTAGGCCACGCTGTTGTAACACTCCACAATCCCTTGTATGTTTACTCCATTGAGAGTAATATCTACCTTCCATCTTTTCAGAATGTGTCCAAATTGGTTTAAGCCATCAACAACTCCTTCCTGTATCAAACTGATGACAGAGTCTGTGTCCAGAAAATGCGCATCTGATATACTTCTCCGATGAACTCCCCTGCCAAGCCATCCTTTTAACTTGTGGTTGTCAGCTTAACCTCACGGTGCCCTTTTCCTTCTTCAATAAACTTTATTTCCTAGTTCTTCTTTGGAAAGATTGCTGCATAAATTATTTCCTGATGATCCTTCCTTCCGTATCTGAGTAATCTTCATTTCCTTTCTCGTGACGTCTCTAGTTCCTCAGTTATCCGTTGTAACTATTGTATTTTTTTTTTTTTTTTTTTCCCTCCTTTGATGCGAAAGTGCCAATCATCATGCTATCTGGATGTGAAATGTGACCTAACTAGCACCTGTATGTGTAACATCTTGTTAAGTTGTTACAACTTCTTGCCTTTGGGTCGATGTATGCTCACTGAGCAACATATTCCATGATGCAACCAAAATCCTTGTATGGAATTCATCACTGGCCACTAATAAAACTTCTGGTACTTCCTTTCCTGGATTTTTAATTGCTTTTAGTAATTTTAGGGCTTTTGGTCTCTTTTCCAACCCATACTTTTTCCATTCACTAATCAGGATGTCCAATAAAAATTCCCTTAGCCCCTGGTGATTTTTCTGTTTCATTTTAGAATGTTCTTTATCAAGTATCTCATTCAAACTCAAAAATAGTGAATCAGCACCGCCTGGTACCAATTTTATAACCTTTAAACCCTTTGGTAGTGCTTCTGGATCCGTTATATCGATTTCCCCTCATCAGTTTCCTTTACACGCTTGACCCAGGTGTCTGCGAACACATTATCCTTTCCGGATAATAATGGATCTGGAAACGATATTCATCAAGTCATCCAGAACTCGGGCCAATTTACTATCCACTAGCTTCATCGTGCAAATATACCAATGGCCGATGATCCGTGTACAAGATGAAGTTCTGGCCTAGTAGAAAAGGCCGAAAACTTTTAATCCCCCACCGTATGGCTTAGCAAGTTCCCTTTCTATTGTGAAC
>JABUQX010136702.1:0-7500 GCA_015478945.1 Trachelipus rathkii
GCGAGAGAGAGAAGGAAACAAGGAAAGAAATGTAAAAAAAAGAAAAGAAAAAGAGTTCGCTTTTTTCGAAGCCACCTGTCTTGATAGTTGTGTGAGATTTAATGGGTATATAAGATGGATGAAGAGTCCACGTCTCTTAAAGCATTTAAAACAGCCACGTTCTTTCTTCACTAATTGTAAATATGAGAAAATGACGTCTTTCAAAATGAAGGGGGATCTTATCTACATATGAGGGGGAACATGTGGTGAAATATATAGTATAATATTAATGATATATTATATACTAGGCGTAATAGAAGTATTAGTCATAATATCCGAGTACTATTAATACTATACTAATATATAAATTTAATATGTATATGGTTTGATATATATATATATTGCATACTACCTATATATATATATGTATTAGTATAGTAAATGATAGTATAGAGTAATATATCTTTGGGTTTGTGATTATAACTACTATATATATATTAATTAGTATGTTTTAGATAGTTATATATATATATATAATAATATAATATATAATATATATATAGTATATTATATAATATAGATATATTAATATATAGTACTATCAAATATAAACGTATATATGTATATATACAATATATAGTAAACACTGAACTTGTGTTTAACATACTACTACTATATACTAGTATATATAGATATAATAATATCTATTAATAATATATATATATAATACTAGTATATATATATATATATATATATCTTTGTTTATTATTAGGATTATATTATTAGTTGAATCATACATTATTTATGTTAATATAATAATACATATATATAAAGTATATATATATACTATAGTATATATTAGTATCTAGTTATCTCAGGATAGCAGAGAATGATTGAAGTGAAATCAAGTACCGCATGATTATATATACTCTATAGCAGATACTACATATAATTATATTATATATATATAGTGAATTACTATAGGTATAGCGTATAAAGGCGCGATAGAAGTAGGTAGCGATATTTATAATGATAAGGAGAGCGTGAGGTAGCTATTTACCTATAACCGATATTATGACAATACTTATGTTAAAATAATAAATGCCGTAATACCGTAAATAAGGATAGTGGCGTGATATATATATATACCGTATATATAGTATATAGACAATATATGTATAAATATAGATATAAATATGAATATATAACTATATGAGTATATGAATATACGGACACAAATATAATATTTATATATACTATATATAAATATAATATATATATAATATTATCTATAATATTGAATACAATAGGATAAATATAATATATATATAGATATAATATATAATATGATATATATATCATATATATATAGTTATTATATATATAATAATATGTAATTATATATATATACTTATATATATATCTATAAATGTATATATATAGATATATATATAATATATAGTGTTAATATATAGTAGCACTACTATGATATATATAATAATATATATACTAAATACTTAATATATATACATAGTATATAGATATATATAAATTTATATATATGTATATATAACCGGTATATATATAACATCATCTAGTGGTGTATCCAGGGGGGGGGGCAGGGGCCCCATGGCCCCCCCCCCGAAAGTTTTAGACGCTTAAAGCTTTAAGTAAATTCTTTAGGATCGTTATTGTAATCAGAGGTTAAAGTTAATTTAATTCGTCGCTGTCAGGGAGAAATCGTCGTAAGTAATTACGTTAAACTAACAATTTGAGTTTGTGTTTGTCAAAGTTTCAGCAAAATTTTGAAATGTGTAAGGGCATCTGAAATCGTAATTCACTTAAGTTAGAAACCTCAAACTTAAGCCATCAGATAAAATAGACAGTTAGAATTTCAGCAAGATTTTTGGAGAATTGTAAGCGTATCTGAACTGAGCTGAGTATGAAATGCTGTACCAAAAATTAAACAAATTCCAAAATTAAAAACAGACCGCCGACATAATCCTACCTGGCGACCAGCATCCGCAGACTTATTATCCGCACATCCAGAATTTTTACAAATTTTTGGATGATTAGTATCAAGCATTAGGAGGAGATTTTTTAAAATCATGAAGATAATTATACTCTTCCCTGATATTGTCATATCTCCGAACAGGTGTAATAGTGAGCATATCTTGTCCCTCAAAACGGATGTGTAACAAAAGATCCGAGAATAGGAAAGAAAGAGGTATTGAAAGATTAGTCCCCACGCAGTTTCCTCGAGACTTCTGAAGTGATATTATGAAAATGACGATAGTAAAAAGTGATTATAAAAAAAAGTGCTATGGTAGACTTGAAAGAGTAAAAACTCAGACTCGATTTAACAGCGACAGAGTGGGTAAATCAATCATAACTTCTAACATATAACCATAACATATAGGTACAAAGAATAGCTCAATATTAAGGAATTTTAAAGGTTTCTTATTTTCTTAAAAAAATTATATATCTACTTAATGCAAAAAGGGCAATATATATATATATATATATATATATATATATATATATATATATATATACTACTATATATATAATATATATATATATATATATATATATATAGCTAATCCTCTGTAGTGCTCTCGGAGAGGTGAATAAATCCCATTGGGCAATTGGGGTACAAGGTACATCCTTTGACACTCCAGTGTGCTCTTGCGCTCATATCCACGTTTACACGAGTAGAAACTTCATATCACAAACAGACCGTAAAACACTTATTACAAAACATTTTTTCGTTTATCCCTGTGTGGGGGAGAATGATTTCCTGAAGCGTATATTCTGTGAGTCATAGGAGGCGAATAAAAGGAAGGTGGTAGTTGCGTTGGCGACGCGGTACCACTATCTTTTCACAAGGAATGGTTATGTATGCCTCGGAACTGGATATGACAGCAATAAGCGACCTTGTATCTTTCGGTGAAATTGCATGAATCGTCTGGGTACATGGAATGATATAGAAATTAATTTCGAAGAGAAAAGGAGAAGTAGGTGAAGGATGTATTTAGAAAGGGCAAATTTGATTTGCTTGCTGTGATTGAAACAAAGATGAAATAAATGAAGCGGTGAAGACCAGTAGTGTGTATTGAAATGTGTGTACGTTGGAGTGGAGAGGATTGAAATTGCGATTCTGATGAGTGATTTGTTGCACAGAGCTATTGGGGAATTTTTGTGTGTCTGTGAGTAATAAAATACTAATAGTTAAATTTAAGTTTGAGATCAAGGTTATGAGTGGTTGTAACATATGGTCCATCTGAGGGCTATGTTAGGAGAGTGTGACCTTCTGGAATAATCTGAATGTTTTGAATGATGTGAGTAAGGGCTTCAAATTGATTGTGTTGGGCGACCTGAATGGTTGGATAGGTTATCGTAAAAAGGATAGTGACCAGGTGCCTTTGGGGTTGCCAGAGAAGAGAGAATGGTAGGAAGGTTATTGATTTCTAAGAGAAGAGGTATGTGTGTAAGCAATAACCTTTTAAGCACAAGAGTATTCATAAGTATACTAGAATTGGTAAAGTGAAAAGTATGATTGATTTTGTGTTGGTGAGGGAGGTGATGAAGTATGTGATGGATGTTAAATCAGTGAGGGGGTTGGGGAATGGGAATATCAGATCATAATGTTGTTTTATGTAAAATTAAGTTAATGGGGGAGCGGATGGAGAGGAATGAGAAAAGGAAGGAAGTGGGTAGAGTTAAGAGTGAGATGTTAAGTGAACTAGGTTATAAGGAAAAGTATTTGTCAAAACTTGCAAATATATCAGTTTAATGTGAATATGAAAATGAACAAATCTGGATGCAAATGAAGGAGGCCTTTGTTAGTAGGCCAAGAGAAGTATGCAGATGTGCTAAAGTAGGAATAAGGAATGTCAAGAAAGTGGTGGAATGAAGAGGTGATGCAAGCGTTAAAAGTAGGAAAAAGGGGCGTACTGTTGAATGAGCAGAAAGCCAGTGATGAGGTCTCAAAAGAAAGGGTTAAGGAAAAATATAAGGAGGAAAAAATGAAGACAAAGGAAGGAAAAAAAATTAGTAATTGAAAAGTTTGGAAGGAGGATGAATGGGGACTTATGAGGGAATAAGAAGCTTTTCTTGAAGAAAGTACGAAAGGTTAAGAAAGAGAGTAAGAGGTATCTTCCCAGAAAATGAAGAGGGATGGTACCTTCGTGATTCATGAGATGAATGAGAGGAGAATGTGGAGGGAACATTTTGAGAATCTGCATAATATTGTACAGATGAAGAGAGTAGTGAATGCGTGTGAGTTTGATGCTGTAAGAAAAAAAGTATTTTGAGGATGAGGTAATAAGGTAGAGTGAGAAAGTTTAAGCATGGTAAAACAACAGGTATTATTGGAATTACTGGTGAATTAATCAAGTATGGTGCAAAGATTGTGACAAACTGAAAATGGAAGTTGTGTAACAAAGCGATTGTGGAGGCTATAGTTCCGAAGGATTGGAGGAAAGCTGTAATATAGTACAATTATATAAGGGTAAGGGAGATAAGGGAAACTGTAGGAACTACAGTTATTTAGATTATTGAGTGTTGTAGGGAATATGAATGCTAGGATTTTGATTGAAAGATTGCATCGAGTGACTGAGGGATTGAATTGTGAAGAACAAGGCGCATTTAGAAGTGGTAGAACAAATCTTCACATTGAAAGAAGTGATTAAGAAAAAGAGAAGAATAAATGGTATATAGGTTTTACAGACATGCAACAGGAGTAGGACAGACTAATAGGGAAGCTCTGTAGTAGGTGTTAATGATATATGGTGTTGTAGGGCTCTGTATGTAATGAAAAGTATGTATGTTGATAGTGAGGCGTGTGTACGAATAAATGGAGTTGAAAGTGAATGGTTTAATATTAATTGGAGCAAGACAGGGATGCGTTATGTCTGCTTCACAATTTAATATGGGGTGATGAAAGAATTAGAAGTGGGTTAAGGTATTAGACCGATGGAGATTGGAAGAGTGGAAGGTGCCCTGATTATTGTACATTGATGATTGGCTTTGTGTGGGTAATCTGAAAAACTTTGAAACAATTTGGTAGTTGAGTTTGGCAGGTTGTGTAAAAGGAGGAGTTTCAAAGTAAATGTAGATAAGAGTAAAGTGATGGTAGTGAGGGGAGTCCGCGGTGTGAAATCATGTTGGGTGGTTAACAATTTCAACAAGTATCAAGAGTTTAAATATTATCGCTATATGTTGTATGAAAGGGAACAGATGCTGCAAAGTATGTAGCAGGAAAGTTGTAAAAGGTAGGAAGATGGCGGTGCGTTAGGGTTTTGCACGAGAATTTGTTGTTACTGGTGTCAATTTATATTAATGAAACCATAAGAATAAGAGGTATAGATCTAAGGTACAGTCTGTTCAGATGGACAATCTTAGGGGATAGACTGTAATGCACTAACTGATTCCTGAGAAAGGTTGGTTCTGGAATCTATAAGGTAATTGGATGTCTGTGAAAAGCCACGTTCAACATCAGCATTTCCGTGCGAAATGATGAGGAGAGCTTTAACCAGACTCATCAACTGAGGATACTTATTGATTAAAAGAGTTTTTCAGAGAGAAAATCTTACTCCAATACTGATCAACCCTGATTTGAATTTTTTTCCTTCAACTTCAACAAACATTTGGTGAAAAAAGTAGGATTTCTTTAAAAGTAGCACATTTCCTACTGTAGTAGGAAAAGAAGGAAAATAGGACACAATAGGAACCCTGATATATATATATATATATACATTGATATATATATATATTGATATGATATATCTACAACCGCCAGCCAGCAGCTCTTTTCTGTATATAATCTTTTTGCATTCTTAGAACAAAAATTATCGTTATATATATCTCTATTTATCCCTTTAATAACTATATATATATTATAATATATATATATATATATATATATATAGCAACTATATATATATATATATATATATATCATATATTTATATATATATATATATATATATATATATATATATCCCATCCTCCCCACAGATAAGGGGTAGGATGAGTAATCATTCACTGGAAACTATAAGCTTGTTACCTGCACCTTCTACAGTGTGAATTTTTCATTCAAACAGATATTCGACCGAACGGGCAGGTCCACCTACTGTATCCTCATTTAGGACAAAATGAGATTCTTTACATATCCAGGACTCAAACTGATACAAACATTGTTTCAGATTTTTGGTGAGTAGATTTTAGTTTCCTTTCATTTTTTTTTCATTTATATATTAAGGGATATTTATGGGACTATCTTTTACTTTTCCTTTGTATTAGTGGGCTGCCAAAAACCCTCCACATTTTTCTTCCCGGGGTTTTTCTCTGTAAATACACCCTACACTTTCTTTTACTTTTCCTTTGCATTAGTGGGCTGCCAAAAACCCTCCACATTTTTCTTCCCGGGGTTTTTCTCTGTAAATACGCCATACACTTTCTTTTACTTTTCCTTTGCATTAGTGGGCTGCCAAAAACCCTCCACATTTTTCTTCCCGGGGTTTTTCTCTGTAAATACGCCCTAAACTTTCTTTTACTTTTTCTTTGTATTGGTGGGCTGCCAAAAACCCTCTAAATTCTTCTTCCAGGGGTTTTTCTCTGTAAATACGAACTACACTCCCATACTCTCCCTTACAACAGTCTAAAGTTTGTTCTGTGGGGGATATTTCCGGAGGACGTGTCTGGAGTATGGTGTTAATTGGATATGCAATGATCGTTCTTTGGGTAAACTGGGTGTGAATGTGTTCAATAATGAGAGCATATGCGGGAATGGGGTGTGTGGTGTAAATGTCGTTAAAGTACAAAGCTTGTGTAATCTTTTTTTCCTTCTCAGTGAATGGGTTGTTGTAATGTTTGATGTAGAGGGTGGTCTATTGAGTGACTTGCAGTATAATTGACAGCACATCATGTCGAGATGGGCACTTACAGGAAGAATTTTTGTCTCAGTCAATAGGAGCTTTATTTTGTACTTCCATTAGTTTTTGCAAATTTGACTGTGATATTGCTGATGCCCAGGCTGGTGATATAGTATAGTTTACATATATTTATTTCTTTCCTCATCTTCTCTTCTCTTCCCACCAGATATAGGGTAGGAGTGCAGAACATGCACGGAAAAAATGTTAAATAGTAGAGAATGATGTAGTCGAAAGGAAAACCCCCTACCATCGTCTTAAGTGAAAGCTTGTCCCAATAAAAAAAAAAACACCCCAAGGGATTCACAAGACTGCAACTGTGGCATCTTGTCAATGTGGGGGTTCATGTTGTTATCTGTCCTAATGTATAGTAGTGAAATTATGGTATGGAATAAGAGGTACATATCTAAAGTGCAATCTTTTCAGATAGATAATCTTAAGAGCGTAAAAGTGTGAAAAGAATTGATAGAATGAGGAATGAACGTATTAGAGAATTGTGTGGTGTGAAGAGTGAAGAAAGACGAAATTGAAAGAATAAACGTGTGTGAATTGAGATGGTTTGTTTACATAAAAGGGATGGATGATA
>JABUQX010136702.1:10000-12500 GCA_015478945.1 Trachelipus rathkii
CTTATTAAAAATAACACTGACTACACAATTTCAAAAGCCATGTGATTAAATAATGATATTAAAAATCCATGGAACAGTAGATCTAAAATATTAAAAAGTATACTTTAAAAAATGAGGAATGTTTTTTACAGAAGTTTTTACATACGTGAAAAGAAAAAAAAATCCTTTAAAGTTACAATATATTCTGAATTCCGAGTTGTTAACCGCTAGAAATTACTTGCATTAAAATAATTTTTTTTTTTTAAATTTTAAGTTTGTTGTTTCGTAAATCACTTACTTTTCGAAATTTTAAGTGATTAATAAACATACTTTTTTTTTCCCAGTTTGCAAATCCAAACGGACAAGTTTGTAAAAAGGAAACTCAACAATGAATGAACTGAAAAGTGAAGCTACTTCAGAAGCAACAGCAAAATGAGTCAAAGTTAAAACTACATCTAATTAGCAATATTGTGAATATTTAAGTTAAATTTTTGGAGTGAAAACAAATATCAAACATTTCTGCTGCGTGGTGATTTTTTTTTTATTTATATTATTTAAATTATTTCAAAAGATTGTCAGAGCAGGAATTGAAATGCATAAACATTATTAGAAAAAAAGATTTTTAACTATCTGAAAAGGCTCAAGTTGTTTTTTTTATATAATTCTGGGTTGGGATAAGATCTTTGACAGTGTGCACGCAGGGGTTGGGAGGATTGTAATTTATTTATTCTGAATCTGTATTCTTGAAAGGAGAGATAGTGACCAGAGAAAGTAGGGGCAATGTTTTACGACTTATGCAGTTTAAAGATTGTTCTATATATGAAATTTCTAGAGTTTGGAGTATGGTGTTGATTGGATATGCAGAGATTTGGTTATCTATGTATTGGATATGTTTAATGACAGGGATGTTTGGAGGTGGTGGTGAAAGAGTTGTAGATGTCTGAATAGTATGATGAGTGTGTTTTTGTTGATTGGTTGGGGCTACCAAAGTGTCCGGTGTGGTGGGTGATCTATGGAGATTTCCTATATAATTGACAACCAATCATGTCATGTGGTCTTCAATGAGTAATTTTGCTTCTGTTAATATGTGATGAATTGTTGCAGGTGGGGAGGCAGCTAATTATTATTCATAGTTCTTCATTTTGGGAGATTCCTAGCTTATTTAGGTCGAATGTGAGAGTACATAATGCAGGTAAATTATACGTAATTTAATATAGAGGTTATATTGTCCGTATACTGTTGCAAGAGTGTCTGTTGACTAGTCTGTGTCAGTCGGGGTCTTTAATGTATTCAGTTTAAATGTGGCTCTTGAGGTAAAGTTAAAATGTGGGTATCGAATGTTGGTCAAAAGTTGGGTATTTTTTTTTTGTTAAGGGGAATTCTACTGCTTGCTTGGTATATTGTTGGGTGGGTGTTAGATCCTCTTGTGTCTGAGGCGAGTAGTGTAAATGCACACTTTTTTGATGAGGGAGTCATTCGATTTATTGTTAGCCATTGTTAATATCAAGTTTTGTATTGTCGTATATCTTGGGATGCATTATGTATGGAGGAACTATGGGTTATGTTAGTTAAGACATCGGAATAGTTACCGATTTTTTGTGGAAGGGATATGAGATTGGATAGGTTGCACAAGAAGAGGAATGGAAAAAAAGGTGAGTAAGAGAATAGCGCCTTAGAGGACTTCATTATGTAGTTCATATCTTCAGTATGAATGATGCCCCCGGATGACAGAATGCGTGACTAAAGAAACATCATCTTTATTTTTAGCCTTTCATGGGAAAAGATATATATATATATATATATATATATATATATATATATATATATATATATATATATATATATATATATATATATATATATATATATATATATTTCTACCTACTCTTTATATATATATATGTATATTTATATATATATTAATTTAACATAAAACAACAATAATGATCGATAATCCCATTTCTAACCCCGTCCATAGATTTAACATCCAACACATGCTAATATCCATCACCAACTACAAATCAATCATACTTTTCACTTCGATACCATCTCGTACACCAACTCTAATATACTTATTGTGTTTTAAAGAAAGTATTACTCACACACGTAAATCTCCTCACAGAAATCCATCACCTTCCTGCCATTTCATTTTCTCCCGACACCCAAAGACAAACCCGTCATACCATCCATTTTTTGATCACCTATCCAACCATTTAGGTCACCCAACACAATCAATCTGAAGCTCATACTCACCCCATCCAAAACATCATTCAGATTATCCCAGAAAATCGCACTCTTCAAACTTAAATTTGAACATTAGAATTCTAATACTCACACACACAAAATCTAATATAGCTCTGTACCACACACACAAAATCTAATATAGCTCTGTACCACAAATCACTCATCAAATTGCAAGCAACTTCCTCTCCCCCCTCTCATTCCTTTCTACTAAACACACATTTCACACCACACAATCATTTTCACCGTTTGCTTTCATCTTTGTTTCAGTCACAGCGAG
>JABUQX010136702.1:17500-22434 GCA_015478945.1 Trachelipus rathkii
AAATGATAGAATGAATGGAAATGGGACAAAAGAACAAGTGTTAATGGGTTAGCAAGAGAAAGATTTAATAAGAACATTTGGAAAATATAGATGGAAAAAAAATTGTATAAGGTAGTGACTTTTACTTAAATAAATAAATATAAATTTTTTACTTTATAAAACAAAATGTAAACTAATTAACTTAATTTTGTTAACTTCCAACTACAATGTTCACTTACTGAGTTGGAGCTTCTGTCGCATTTTCAACAGGATCAAGGTTTTCTTGAACGTCCAAGCTTGGGGTTTGCTGATCCATAGGAGATAGAGCTTCAGGAATATTCCTAGATACATCTGGTTGTATTTCACTACTGCTACCAGTCACGATATTCGTGTTTTCTTCAACATTATCACATTGTGTTTGAGAAAGTTCTTCTGCTGGTGGTGCTGGTAGGTCGGGAATATTCGAAAATTCAGGTGGACTAACAGACATGGCTTCATCAATGGATGGTTGGGGAAGGCTATCTGACACTGGAATCTGGTAAATAAGAGGAGGAGCCAAAGGTATAGGAGGAGAAGGCGACATATCAGTATCACTAGCCCTGGGTAGAGGACTCGTAGTAATTGGAGAAGATAAAATTTCAACATTAGGAGCTGTAGCGGATGATGCAAGACTTGAAGTACTAATTATTACTGGTTGGACTGCAATACCAAAGTCTGTTGGTACAATGGAGGAGCTTGTTGAAACAGCTGAACTCATTGGAACTGGATCCGCCACCGTTAGAGAGGAAGCACGAAGGGATGTAGTCTCTGGAATAGCTGTAGTAGTTGATGGTTCTTGGGCAGAAATTGATGGACCAGTAGCAGTTGATGGAGTCAAATGCGTCAAAAGGCCAGTAAATGTAGGTGCTGATGACGATGACGAAGTGTGAGATCCGGAAGAGAAATGTTGTTCTAATATTGAAATAATTAGATTATGGGTGGTACCATTGGCATTTCCTCCTGCTGATGTTGAAGCTAGTGTGTTAGATGAAGATGATGTCGTTAATAATGACGCGGAAGTAGTAGTGGTAGTAGTAGTTGAAGTAGTGGTAGTAGCTGTGGTAGTAGCAGCTGTTATATTTGCTTCATTTTCACCTAAAAAAGATTTAAAAATAAGTAATAGCAGTGATTTGTGGTTTTATTTCTCCACCTGAACCTTCAATAAGGTATATATATATATATATATATATATATATATATATATATATATATATATATATATATATATATATATATATATATATATATATATATATATATATATATATATATATATAAATAAACTACAACTTTAGTTTCAATACATTATCATTAATGCTCTAACCTGCAACGTCATCAGGTTTCTTAGATTCTGAATTACTTTTAGATAGCGTTTCCTGCTCTTTCTTTTTCTTATCTTTAGCGGCTTTTCTGCATTTCTATATATCTCGAGAATTGCCATTAATTCTGGTTTAACCTCTGTAAAAAAGAAAAGAATTATTGTAAATTAATTCTCTAAGTCTAACAGATTAAGAAAAAAAAATAAAATAAAAAATACTCACGAGTTACTGCATCATGTAACGAATTTGATTCCAATACTCTTGCTTCTTCCATCCATCTTGTAAGAGCATTTGGGACAGTAGGCATTGCAGTTGAGCTAGAAGACCTTGATGTATTTATCAAATTTGTATCAAGTTCCTAATTTTATATATATATATATATATATATATATATATATATATATATATATATATATATATATATATATATATATATATATATATATATATATATAATATATATATATATATATATATACTCTCTGCACATATATATCAGGCTTGGGTTCAAGTACTTGCACTTAAGTACATTAGTACTTGTACTTGTAATTGCAGTTCTAAAACCCAGTGCACTTGAAAATTTGCAAAGTACTTACAATTACTTTTAAAAATTTTAACTTGCCAATATATATATTTTTTTTTTTATCATTTTTCTATGTATTGATGTTATTATTTCTTATGTATTCTAAATAAATGTTCATTTACGAATATAAAGTATATATATATATATATATATATATATATATATATATATATATATATATATATAACACCCCCTACATATATATACTATATCTTTATATAAATATATATACTTATTTCTATATTTACATATCATATATATATATATATATATATATATATATATATATATATATATATATATATATATATATATATATATATATATATATATATATATATATATATATATATATATATAATGTACTAAAAGCTAATGATGAAGTCTCAAAAGAAAAATGCTTGGAATTATATAAGGAGGAAAAAAATACTAAAGTTGCATACGTAGAAGATAAAAATAGAAAGGTAAATGAAAAGTTTGGAAGGCGAGGATGAATGGAAACATACTACAAGGGAATAGGAAGCTCTTCTGGAAGGTAGCGCAGGTTAAGAATGAGAATAAGGGAATCTGCTTAGAATAATGAATAAGGGATGTATTGCTTTTGTAACTGATGAAATGGATGCGAGAGGAGTGTGGAAAGCTTAGCTTTAAAATCTGCACAACAATAACAGTAATGAAGAGGTGATAGTGAAAGAATATGTGTGGGTATGATAATGCAAGAAGAAATAGGTATTTTGGGAATGAGGTAATTAGTGAGGAGGTAATGGGTAGAGTGAAAGTTGAAGAATGGTAAATTCGCAGGCATATATGAAATTACTGGTGAAATGATCAAGGAGAGATGGTGATTGGTTGGATTTGGAAGTTGTGTAATAAAGCGTTTATGGAGGGTATAGTTCCAAGGGATTGGAGGAGAGCAGTAATAGTACCCTTATATAAAGGTAAGGGAGATAAGGGGAACTGTAGAAATTATAGGGGGAATAAGTTTATTGAGTGTTGTAGGGAAGGTATATGCTGGTATTTTGGTCGAAGAGTGCGTCGAGTGACTGAAGGACTGATTGGTGAAGAACAAGGTGCGTTTAGGAGTGGTAGAGGATGTGTGGATCAAATCTTTACATTAAAACAAATGATTGAGAAAATGAGGGAGAAGAAGAATAAATTGTATTTAGGTTTTATGGATTTGCAACAGGCGTATGATAGAGTTAATAGGGAAGCTTTATGGCAGGTGTTAGTGATATATGGTGTTTGTGGTAGGCTTCTGAATGGAATCAAAAGTATGTATGACGATAGTGAAGCGTGTGTAAGAATAAATGGTGTCAATAGTGATGGGTTTAGGATTAATAGCGGAGTGAGACAGGGTTGTGTTAAGTCTCCTTCGTTATTCAATTTGTATATGGATGGGGTTATGAAAGAATTCGAGGTGGGGATGGCAGGAAATGGTGTTAGAATGATGGAGAATGGAGATTTTTTGAGTGAGTGTACTGGAGCCACCACTGCGCACAAAAAAAGCGGCGATACCGAGTCAGAAAACCAACTACGGGGGCAACTCCTAAACAGAACGCAAGTATTAAATCCTATAGAGCAGAGTCAGTTCCCGAAGGAAAGCAAAAATCGCGTCACTGTGGAAATGAAGTGAATCAGAAATATATATGAGAGGCGGGATTGGACAGGTATGGTGTGTAACAAGGGGAAAAGCCGGTCTCTGGAAGCCGCAAGAGCCACACAATCCACGAGAAGATTGCGTACCGAAAGGAGACACTGGGAACGGCAGAAAGGACATAAAGGGGGACGCTCCCTTGCCATAAGATAGCTGTGAGTGACATTAGTATGGCCAATTCGCAAACGAGCCAGGATCACCTCCCGGTGCCGACTCCGGCGAAAAGACGATGGCCAAATCCCCAGGAGAGGCTTTACGCCATGCAGTTTAGCACCACGATGATCTTCCGACCAACACTCCTGCCAACAAGCGAGGAAGCCCCGTTTGAGTCGGGAGCAGAAATCAGCAGCTGGGAGGTGTTCCAGCAAGATGGCTACAGGGAAGTATCGTCGACAGGTAATTTTGCAGGTGGCGGCGCGATAGCCAATTCGTTACCCAGAATACCCACGTGAGATGGGACCCAGCAAAACGTCAAACACTTGTGTCTATTGCAAAATACATAGAAACCTTTGGATGATGGGCAAAGGATGTCTTGGTCGTTCGATTTGATTTTGTAGTGCAAGAAGAGCACTCTGCGAATCAGAAAAAATCGTATACGTGTCAAGCAGATCTAGTGTCAGGATCTATTAATAGCTAAAGTTGTACCACCAACTCGGCCCGTAAGAACGGACGCGTCAGAGGAGGTGTGGGACACCGTAAGGTCTGGAAGACCGCTTGATGCACCCACCCCACCCTCTCGCGCGATCCGTCGGTGTAGGTACTCACAGAGCTCCATGGAGAAGCCAGGTGAGACGAAAGGAAACCTTCAGGAGGGAGACGGATGGTCCCAGTTTTGATAAGGCGGACAACACTCATGCACACACCACACATAGGCAGATACAACCAATAAGGGCAGAACATCATCGTAGTGAAATTGTAAAACAGCCGCACAGGGAGGCGGAAAAACGGAAGACAAGAGCCATAACCTCAGCAAACGGCCAATAGGCGGAGGGCTACGAGGAACCTCAGCGATGAGAGGAGTCAAAGCCGATGGCTTGGGGATTTGTAGACGGAGAAACAAGGAGCACTTGAGATATTCTCTCCGTGAAAACAGAGGCATCACCCCAGCCTCCACTTCCAAACTCTCCTTTGGCGAAGAACGAAACGCCCCAAGTGATATCCGCAGACCCTCATTCTGTATCGGGTCGAGAAGGCGTAAGTACGCCAGAGAGGGCTGGCCATATATCGCACACGCATAATCCAACTTTGACCTGACCAACATGATCAGCAGACGAAGCATGACCTTACGATCAGCACCCCAAGATGTAGACGTAAGGTGGCCAATGAGCGGCGGCATTTAAGTTTCAAATTGAGGATATGA
>JABUQX010136703.1:0-7500 GCA_015478945.1 Trachelipus rathkii
GAACACGATGAGAAGATATATGAATATAATTATACTAACATTGAATATAATAGTATTGAAATACTAATATAATACTATAATACCTATATATAGTATAAAGTAATATATATTATTAATAACTATTATCATATATATATAATATAGTAGACTATAGCCATAGTAAAATAATATACCTAATTTGAGGGTTATTATAATATATATATAATATATAACGCCATTCTAATTGTTGAGAGGATGGTGACGTTACAGATCGGCCATCACAGCACAATTTATTTCCACAGCATTTAGCGTACTTTAAAGGACATCGTACCCACCAAGACTTGACTATCGAGCTCTCTTACACTTATGCTGGGGTGTCAGCGATGCGAGTAAGAGTATTTCACCCGGAGCTACGCTCACCCTATCGGGGATGGGGGGGAGAGCTGAGTCCATAAACTGAATATGCGTGGATAGCAAGACGAAAATTAGATCTCAACGTCATGTTCAGATATAGGAATTCGGGTTGAAAAGGAAACAGCGATGCCGGAGCAAATGAGCTGAACACGAGCCCGCGGGAGCAATGAGCCCGAGTTGAATTTTAGAAGAATAAAAATAAAGTAGAGAAGAACATTGAGGGCTGTCCTTTTGAGTAATGAACCCGTATAACCCTGATTTTGACCAGATTAGAACCCTCGATGGTGATTGAGATTACACCGCACGGGAGGTGATTCCGGTCGCAAAGAAAAAATAAGGAAGAGACTCATGTAATGCATAAACAGAAGAAGATGAAGAAGCATGAAAGAAGGACTAGAAAAAGTAGAGACTGAGAAGGCTCGATGCGGAGAATGACCAGAGTGATCTTGCAATAAACATAGAGTAGAACAAATGTAGCATGTAGTCACATGTATAGCACGAACCTTAGACTCGATTTTTATGAAGGTTTCAAGTTACTGCGGGTAATTATAATAATAAAATAATAATAATAATAATAATAATACATCAATAAATGAAAATAGAGTATAGATAATAATAATAATGGAATTAATAATGAATAATAAATATATGAATAATAATGAGATATAATATATGTAGATAAAATATAAATAATTAATAATAATACACAAAGACACCAGAAATAATAGTAACAATAAAAATTCCGATAAATATGACAATAAAAAAATAAATAATATTAATTAATAATAATAATAATAATAATAATAAAAAGAAATTATAGTAATATTAATTCTATTCTGATAGTAATAACAATATTGATAACCTAAAATATGTAGTAATAATTAATATTCATAATAACAATAACACAAATCTTAGAACAAATACACAAAGCTATAAAAACTTTAAATCAATTCCACATGCAAAAATGTGAGAAATTCTATCTATAATATATATAATATATCTTATAATATTAATCTAAATCTTATGTTATATTATAATTTAAGATAATTGTATTGATGATTTTGGTCTCTGGATATATCCTTTGTTTTCTTTCAGAATTATTTTTACTTTAAAAATAGAGCAAAGAAATAACATTTTAGTAAAGGCTATATGAAATATCAATCTAAGAAAGCTTGTGGATTTTGCTGAGTAATGAGAGAATACACAATATATATAAAAATTACAAAAAGGCTCACCATACCATTTCTGAATCTCCGGAGATCTAAACTATTAAATTCATTACTAAACTTTTTCCTCTCATTTTATACAAACTTTTGTATTTAGTATATTTATAATATATATATATAATATATATATATATTATCATATTAATATATATATATTATATATATTATATATCATATATATATATATATATATATTTATTTATATATATATATATATATATATAATATATAGTGATAGTGAGCCAAAAAATTGTAGTCTCAGTATATTTGAGATCTTTGACTAAATCAGATCTCAATACCGACAATGAGGCTATCAAAGAGGTCCGCTATTGTTTTCCACTAATCAATATTGATGAAATGTCATATGCTATTGGTCGTTGTCCTGTGTTATTTGTTGAGGTTCTAGTTCTTGTATAGTTGTGATGGTGGTTATTTGTAACATCCACAACAGCATTAATATTAAATTATAACAGTGTATAGAAGGTATAACTATATATATAAATTATATAGTTAATAGTTGGCATATTTATCTATACTATAAAGTATGAGTATTTGTCACCTATATCTATAGATAGGTATATAATTTATCCCGAGTTATACTAATAGTAAAAAAGATATACTTATAGAATAAAGCCTATTTAGAGGGTTAGAGGAAAGCTTATTTAATACATCTATACATATATAATAATTCGCTATTATTAATATTTTTTTATCGAAGTTTTTATATAATATTTTATTTTAGTTCGCGTTGAAATAATACACCGAGCTTCTCCTAGCGCGGTAATACGATCGGTAAAATAGAATAGTCCTGACAGGAAAACGACATACCGAATATCCGCCCTCTCACGTACAAGCGAAAGAAACGTTAGCCCACGAACTAGCCAGTCATCAGTATATGCTTTTGTGAAAGATTATAGGTTAAGCAGAGAGATAGGCCCTAAAATTACGAATGCTCCACTAATGAGGGGTGCTCCTGTGAGACATAAGGCAATTTTAATGCACCTTATTCCTTATTTCATTCTTCACTTCATATACGATACATTATCAGCTATATAATAGGAGTAAATGTATGATTATTATATATGGAGTATATTATACTTAAATTACATTAAACTATTCACTATATATATATATATTATATACATTTAGAGATATAGTGTATTCTAGATATATTTTAATGTAGTATGAAACACCTAACATATAATAATATAAGAATATAATATAAGTAACAGCTATACTGATTATTACTGAGAATAAGCTGTATTGATTAGAAATAAAGTATATGAAAATATTCAGATAGAGTGATATATATATAGGTATTGGACTTATAACATATTAGCTGTGTGACTGAGAGATATATACAAGGCTCTGAATATTTCTGGTCGATAGAATAATTTCAAGAATTATTAAAGTATTTATATAAAGTAGTATGACATGGGGTATTTACAAATAACTAACGACTTACAAGTTTAACTAACGCCCACACAGGACGGTGAGCAATCGGATCAAAAAAAATTCTTCACAGGTGAGCTGCTATACATCTATGATACATAAATAGATGTTCTAGGGTCGAAATGAACATTTTTTTTTTTTTTTTTTTTTTGTTTTATTATTTTTACTTGTTGTAGGGGCGGATAATTATATAATACTATTATTTGTAAAAGGTATGCACACGGAATGCAGGAGGGCTCGAGGAGGACCGAGAGACGGGTGGAACACAGGGTGAGTAACTGTTTTCCCAATCACCGTAGGGAGGGGCGGAGGAACGCCCGCGACACGAAAATGAATACTCCTCTCTAAAAATCACTAACTTTTTTGATACAAATCACTCTACTGTATAATCTATTCAAAGGTGTTTGTCAGGCTTTCATCTCGCTGTATTAATATTATCGTATTAATATTCAAAAATATAAGAGATACGCAGACTTCTAGCAAAGATTGATAAGCCATGAATACTAATAAATTATATATTATATAATAAATAATATATTCTATATAATATATACCAATATATATACTATATATATATTTATATATTATATATATAATATATATATAGTATAATAGAAATATATATAAATTATAGTTATCAGTATAAATATATATAAATAATAAGTAACTCAATATATATATATATATACTAATATATATATCATAACTATACATACTAACTATAGGATAGAGTAGTAAATAGGAGGATATAAAGATAGAGAATATGAGTAAAGTATATATATTTTATAGGCATTATATTTTTATTCTAACTAATATTATTACTATCTAACAGAGAGCATGCGTATTTAAAGGGGGTTTGAGTATTTTAATTTCATAAACATATTACGCCTAAAACTTTCTTGCTCCGCAATTCTGAGTTGATGTTGCTTGTATTATAGGCAGAGGAAAGTATTCACACCCCCCAGCTTATTAGAGATGGGTGGTACTCTTCTAAATTTGGTTTAGTACTAGCAGTTTAGTATAGGGAAATAGAGATATGAACATAATAAATGTATATATTAATTATACATAATACTAGTATAAACACTTACATTACATACCCTGCATCCCACCCGTAGAGGGGGATAAAGGGGAGGATCCGAAGAAAAATTCTGCATGTACGGGTATTACAAATTTAGTTTATGCTGAATAACTATAACATTTCAAGAAGAATTTGGTATCAGAATACGCGGCGACGTTGGTCGAAGTGCGGAACCAGGGGCCGGAGCAGGTGCCAGTTGTAATATGCTGGTGGCTGAGTGTAAGCATGACATTCTCAGAGATAAGCACAGTATTAGAATGTGATAATTTTTTATGTCTTTCACGATTACCCTCATAGATATTCGAAATATATATGAGTTTAAAGAGTTCTAGCTGCTTGGAGTTCATAAGCCTCTTTACTCAGTGAGTAGGAAAATTCGCGGTAAGGTAAATGAAAATTATAAGGGCACAGAGTGCTTAACAGATCAAGGATGAAGAATGATTCCAGGAGGTGGGGAACGAACCCCGAAAATGGGGTTTTATTCCAGTGAAATTCTAGAAACTTTTCGATGGAAAATATATCACGTCTAATATTTCATTTGAGTAAATTACTTAGACTGATTTCACTTAACACCCGTATATTGAACCAAGAATAATTATTTAAGGCACGCTTATTATCTCATTACTACAGTTCCCACACTTCCTTATATGTTTCTCTGAGATAATTAATCTTTCGTTCACCTATCTTTCGATAATACTTGCTCCTAACTTCTAGTCCTATCAAAGACCTAACCAGATCAAGATAATCAACCTATATCACTCTAGTCTCGCTAATATATGAACACTTTCCATCTATTGTCCCCTCATCTACTACTCTTATATTCAACCTATCTTATGCCACTAGTTACCATTGTCTTTAAACCTAGTCCTAACTACGAGTGCTGAGACAATAGACACTTACCACCTATTTGCATCACTTAGCTATTAATATTAATGTTAGTATTCGGCCAATCTCTCTCTTACAGCTACTACTAACTTAATTTTTCTTTTCAATCACTAGACTATCTTAATACACACATCTAGTTGGTGAATTTAACCAAGTCTTAGTGAGCTCAAACGCATAACTATACGCTGAACACTACATAGCATATCTATATACAAGTCACATACACACATGCACAAGTCTATACACAATTATCACACACTATATGACCACTACAAACTTATTCTCTATGACTCATAATTTACCTTTAGTGATATTGTTAACCCATTAAACCACCCGTTGGTGTACCGACACCGTAGTAGGCTCGCGGAGCGAGGGCGACTGAGCTCGCGTCACCGTCTCAGTATGATTGGCAGCTACAGCTCGCTTGTATTATAACACTCTCGAACACATGTTTATTATAAAGAGATTTCAAAGATATATATGATTGAAAAGACTTATCCTCATACTACCTCTAAATAGGTACTTCTCTCACAGTTCTTTATTTTATCATATCGGACGTCGGGAATACTCTATCACTATAAGAGATAGGACAAACCATTTAGTGAAGTCCTACCATTATAATCTTATTAGGCCTCTATCATTTCTAACACTGTAATATAATTAAACTTATATATTAATCTATAAATACTACACTCATAATCCTATATTATGCCTCGCATTAGCTTATGTTAATATACTATATAACATATAAGTATATAATAAATGGGATGATTTGGTTTTAGGTGTTGTTGTGATATCTGTAATGTATAAGAGTTTATGAGATGAGATTGGAAGAATGTTGAGCTAAATTGTATATAGGAGGGGTTTTGAATAACATGATGAGTAAATGGTATTATATAGTTTAGAGTAGAGGACTAGTTTCTCGGTGGAAGTTATTTTAGATATGGTGGGTAAGCTGAAAAAGTGACTGAGTTTAATATTTATTAGGATATATGTTGGATGATAAAGAGATACGATGAATTGAAAGAGTGAGTAAGAAAGTTTGATAGAATTAGGCAGTGAAGGTGGCTGGTGCATTAAAGTTAGTGGATGTAAAGGATAAGTCATTTGAAGTGCGCTAGGGTCTTTACACATGCAGAGATATGTTGTTCACCTGTGTTAACGATTTAGTAGTGAGTAGTGGTACTGAGTGAGACTATGGTCTGAAATTAAAGAGGTTATAAAATCTTAAGTAAGCAATGTGTTCAGTAATGGCAATCTTAGGGTATATGTTAGGTTATGGTTAGAGAAGAATGAATTATAAATGTAAAGAATATATGAACGTTATTATAGAGAGTTTGTGAGTCTGAGATAGAGGTAAATGAGAGAATTAAAAATGAAAGTACGTTTAAGATGGTTTGGTCATGTGGAAAAGGATGTCTGGAATCGACCGACTGGGAGACAGAAGAAAAAATGGATTGAGTCAGTTAAGGAATGCCTGGAGTAGAAGAAATGCGAGTATGAGTTTGTCAGAGACGAGAAGAAAGGAGCATAATAGATTGAATGGTAAGGGTTTGTGAAGGGGGAATATGAATTGTTGGCTTAGTTTTGCTAAGGGATGAAAACCCCACATTTACGAAATGCCAAAGTGATGGTCCATCGCGTGTCCCGATGAAGCTCTAAGTAGGATTTCTGACTTAATAGAGTATAAATGGGTCTGCAGCAGTAATGATGATACCACTCTCATTCTCTCTTCGACTTGCCTTACTGGATAGGCTAACTACTTTTTCTGCGTCCTCCGTTGCGCTATGAGTTTAATGGGACGCTTACGCCAGTCTTAGGCGGTGACTATATAAGCGCGGTGTTGAGAGCCTTCACAGCAAAAACTACACACAATCTATATTGACTTATACGCCGGATAAGCTCATACATCATTTAGATATATAATACTCTTTATCCTACAAGCATACCAATTGAGTATTATTATTACGTATGCATACAGTCCTATATTGAGTTATATTATAATATTAATTATATTACTCAAGTAGTATAGCGGTTATTATTATATTATCACTAAAGATACTTAATAATTCATATGGAACTACTGATTATGTACGAGTATATTCCTGCGTCCTAAAATTTTTTAAATTCTTAATTTGCTCGAGATAGATTAAAGGTTGGGCACCACTGCCCTAACCAAACCTAATCTGGCTTGACATACTAACCTAGCAAATAAACACACACACACTCACACATAATCTTATTAATACATTGCCTAGCCAAAACCGTACGACCTTACCTGTTTAAAATGATTATTAATTTTATACGTCATACCATAGGAATCCCGTTTTTAAAACGTCGAAGGTTAACATTATTTTTTAAGATATTTTCCATTGATAAAATAAAAATTTAAATTTTCACACATTTAATATTAAATCTTGTTTTTTCTTGTATGCGTTAACTTTTATATTTTCCTTTTAGTTT
>JABUQX010136703.1:12500-15000 GCA_015478945.1 Trachelipus rathkii
CTAATATGTGGTTGGAGCCAGAATTCCATTCTGGCACCGCAACCATCAGCTCCGGCTCCGGCTCCGGCTCCGGCTCCGGCCCCATATAAGTTCGCCAATTTATTTTAACATAGCCATTCTATTTCATTTATTCTTTTCTATACACTCACCAAATTTTAACCTTCTAAGTCCATTTTTTGGTTTTGGGGGGGGACCCCCACCCCCTTAGACGTAACGGCTTGAAACATTGTATGCAACAATGTTGCAACATATAAAGAAGGCATGCCAAGTTTGAAGAGGATACGATGTCTCTAACACCTCTTTTGCTAAGGTATGACATTTGGTGTCGTTCGATACCAAATAAATGACCCCCGGCTGGGGCCATCGGGCTGGGGCCATGGGGACTCTGGCGTTCGGGAAAGTAACTACGGGAATCTCATTTTTGAGACATTCTACCCCTGTTTGACACCCGTCATGATAGGTTTTTGACGAAGGGTAAGCCATCTACGAAAAACGCATGTTGGTGCGTTCTAAAAACGCAACGGCTGAAACGCCACGCTCGGTAATAGCGGCAATCGACTCGGCATACCTCAAAACATACTAGGCAACACCGAGCTCGGCTTTCTAGCTCCAGGATATATCACACTAGAAGGGTTAGAAAGGGGGGTAGGGTAATATCTATACTAACTCTTTAGGAATGAATCGATTCCCGTCGTAAACCCAGGAATGTTTCAGCAGTGTCGATTTATGTACTAATCGATACCTCGGTATATTTCCGTCATATCGATATATCGCATAGAAGGGTTAGAAAGGGGGTGGGGTCTACTCGTAGAAGGAACATCTAACACCTTCTAAATATACACCAAATGATTCTCATACAGTTATAAAACATATGGATAGACACCAATATTTGGTGTATTCTATGACGTAGGATATGGCATGCTAGAAAATGCTAGAAAAGGGGGGTGGGGTAATAACTCGTAGAAGGAACCAACCTAGCACATTCTAATATACACCAATCGAATCCCCGTACCTTATAACCTAGGGATAGACACCAATATTCCCTATCTATGAGTAGGATATGTCATGCTAAGAAAAGGCTAGAAACGGGGGGCGGGGGCTCACTCAATAGAAGGAAGCATCCTAGCACCTTCTAATAAACACTAATCGATTCAAACCGTACCTATACATAGGGGTAGAACACTATATCGGGCGTATTCTATCATTATAGGTCGGCACGTGCTAGAAGCCTAGAATAATATAAGATATAGAATAATAGAATATATAGAATTAGAATATAGAAGCAGGTGACCTTTTTCGGCTTGCGGTCACTTTTGAAGTGACCTTTTTCGGCTTGCGGTCACTTTTGCGGTTTGCGGTTAGATAACTTGGGTTCCAAATCTGGTGTAAATACGAAAGAATGCACTTTGCCTAAAGATGGCATGTATATTATACAAAGCTACTCTAATTAGCTATCTTATAGCATCACAGTTGATACTGCTAAGAAAATTATTCAAATTCACAAGCTTTTCATTTATTTGAGGTAGCATATGACATTTAATATAAAGATATTAAAATATATATATATATATATCACAGAAAAATTGTTTATTTTAGTAATACTATAATAGCACCTTCCTCTATATTACCAGTGGCTCTAATCACTACTACGGAGACGCTGAAGTTATATAAATAGATAGAGACACAGAAATACAGTCAGACAAGCGATGGAAGAGGACAGACAGGTAAGTAGATAAATAGGGAAAAAAATGGTGTTGAAGTGAGAAAATATATATATATATTATATATATATATATATATTATATATATATATATATTATATATATATATATATATATATATATATATATATATATATATATATATATATATATACATATATAAAGGAAGAGGAGAGAGAGAGAGAGAGAGGAGAGAGAGGAGAGAGAGAGAGAGAGAGAGAGAGAGAAGAGAGAGAGAGAGAGAGAGAGAAGAGAGAGAGAGAGAGAGAGAGAGAGAGAGAGAGAGAAGAGAGAGAGAGAGAGAGAGACTAAAATCTTCCTTCCGTTCGTCTTTAAGTAACGGATTTTAGAATTGTAAATCGTAAAATTACTTGGAAATAAGAAATGAGGATCAGAGATGATTTTTCATTAAGTAACGAATTTTTTTGACAACCTTGAGAATTATATTTTAAATAAATTAAATATTTTAACATAATTCAATTTCCTGAATTTCAAACGAAGACTTCTTAATTGAGAACAGAAACTCATGCTATTAATTATTAGCAATATCTGAAACATAATTGATCTTGCCGAAACACTGAATAAGTAATTAAATAGAGAGTAATTTAATTAAAGTAATTGAACGGTATAATTAGATAAAGTATTATATGCCACACATTTATAAGGAATTGTAAATACCTCTCGAAATTTATTTATTAAATACAAACTAAAATTTATTTAATAAGTAATAAATAACATCAACTCTAGTTTATGCAACTTTATCTTCTTATAATCATAAT
>JABUQX010136703.1:22500-27500 GCA_015478945.1 Trachelipus rathkii
AATATTATTATTATTATTATTATTATTATTATTATTATTATTATTATTATTATTATTATATATATTATTATTATTATTATTATTAATATTATTATTATTATTATTATTATTATTATTATTATTATTATTATTATTATTATTATTATTATTATTATTATTATTATTATTATTATTATTATTATTATTATTATTATAAATCAAAGATGAATTGATTGTAGGATGGTCTATAAACTGAAGGACAGGTTAGAACATTCTCACAACATTCACCTTTGAGGAAAATTGGTGGTTGACCCTTATAAAAAGGGTGCATATTATGTTTTCTTGTTGAAATGTTTAATACCAGAATTCCTGCTAAGAATAAGAAGGAATATCTAGAGAAGAGAGATGGTAATCCATAATATGGAAAATAGACTAAAAATAGGAATATTACAAAGAGAAATCACATTAAAGATTTCATTTCTGCAGCTCTTTAACATGGAAGAAAGAGTGTCTGAAAATCAATTAACATATGCTTCGTCTACGGGCATCTCTCAGCTATATAAATGCTCACCATATGTGCATGTGTCACGTGTAGTTTATTTCATATGCAAGGTAAGGAGAAAAGGAGAAGAAGAATCTACTGGGTATGCACGCAAAAACTTTTATGCCATTTCAGAAGTACGCTACAGATGCCTTCAGTCTCATATATATATATATATATATAGCATATATATATATATATATATATATATATATATATATATAGTTAGAGATATATATATATATATGTTATATATATATATATATATATATATATATGAGTAGTACATATATATAGCAGTATATATATATATATATATATATATAGTATATATATATATATATATATATATATATATATATATATATATATATATATATATATATATATATATATATATATATGTGTGTGTGTGTGTGTGTGTGTGTGTAAACTATCCAACAATCCAGCCTCATACAGACCAATTTCACTGCTTTCCACAATATCAAAGATTTAGGAAAAATTCAATAGAATCTTACTTTATATTACACTATCTAACATACAACATGGATTTAGACAAAACAATTTCACAACCACTCTCTTAACTGATTTAATACAACATATTCTGAATGACTTTAACAAAATCCTCCCCCTCTCGCACCATTTTAATAGTAATAGATATCAACAGAATCTTCGACACAGTCCCTTGACATATTTTAATAGATAAAATATTAAGTAGTAACATGCCCCTTAAAGACCAAAAATAGTAGCAAATTTCCTATCATGATGTACAGCTAAAGTTATATAAAGACAACACTCCTCCCGTACAACAAGCTATACAATGGCGTCCCCAAGGAGACATTCTCTCGCCTTCAATTTTTAATCTCTTTATTCATGATCTCCCACCCCTCGTCTCCCATTATATAAAAATTAATAGCTATGCCGATGATCTAACCATTACTGCTCAACACCCCCCTCCATAAATACAGCTCGCATGCACAGAACTACAACATTATATAGAACAACTGAAACAGTGGCTGACATTTAATAGTATATCAGCCTCACCCAAAAATCCTCAGTTACATTATTCACACCAGATAAAAGAATTCGATACACACATGACATTTATCCCCCCCCCCCTACATAAACAACGTCACATCCAAAACCTAACATAAGTTAAATACCATGAAGAAGGGCAAAAATAACAAAACCAATGGTTTTTAAAAAAATAATAAAAACCATGTTTTTTTGGTTCATTTCCTTTTTTACTTTTAAAATCAATAATTTATATATTTTTTATTTCATGATATTTAAATAAACGTTTTTATAATTTTTTGAGCCAAAATATTTATATTAAACAAAAATTTTTTTTTATAACTTTAAATAGCTATTTTTTTTGATTTTCTCAAAAACATTTGCAATTATTTTCAATTTTATATATATATATATATATATATATATATATATAGTATATATATATATATGTATATATATATATATATATATATATATATACTATATATATATATATATATATATATATATATATATATATATATTTATATATTTTTATATATATATATATATATATATATATATATATATATATATATATATATATATATATATATATATATATATATATATATATATAGAAGATATATATATATAAATATTTTTTTTTTTATATATATATATATATATATATATATATATATATATATAATGTAATGGTCAGGTTATAATGGAAAATATTTTATCTACTTACACTATCCAACTGTTTGATCAATCAATGGTCAAACCCCCAAGACAAATATTATCAGATAAAGCTGGGATTTCGTCCTCAAAAAATAATGGTAATCTCATAGCCACGTTGGAGAAGTCAACGACCTGTTACACCATACAATTCTCATATTCAATAAATAATTAGACTTACCAACAAATATGGTGATTAAGAAAAAGCATTAAATCGACGTCGGGTTCTTTTTGCACCTGGTCAACTAATGACAGGGATTTTTAATGCCAATATATTACTTGTAGAGCTCTCTTAGACCAAGAGAAATATCTCATTAAATAACTTCAAATATTTAAGCAAATTAAATAAATAAATAAATAAATAAAACTCGGTATAAATTGACAGACGTGAATAAACTAAATATTTTAATAAAATAAATAAATTACTAACTACACTCTTCCAAAAATAAACTCAAGGAAAAATATGTTTACCAATATATATATATATATATATATATATATTAGTTATTATATGTATATATATATATATATATATATATATATATATATATATATATATATATATATATATATATATATATATATATATATATATATATATATATATATATATATATATACATATATATGTATGTATATATATATATATATATATATATATATATATATATATATATATATATATATATATATATATATATATATATATATATATATATATATATATATATATATATATATATATATATATATATATATATATATATATATATATATATATATATATATATATTGAATTAATATATAAAATATATAAAATATTAATATAAAAATGTATAAACGGTTAGTTTTGAATAAAGGACTTTATATTTACCCCAAAATATATTTAAAAATAAGAAAATCGTATTTTGTCTGTTTCTTCGTGTTCTACACAAATCAGCTGTTTTAACAATCCCGTTTTCTATTAGATCTTCTGTTGAAGACAGAATATCAAATAAGAGAACATAAATATATTTAAACCCAAAATATATATAAATTATTGTGGCACGAAAATAAAATTTAAACTTTAAATTTTATAATAAATAATATTAAAATAAATTTCAATGTAAATGCTTTATATGTAAGGACATATACCAACGGTGTAAATACTCATGTACGCAAGAAAGCGTCTGCAGTGTATACGGGCTCCTCAAAGATACGCACATAAAAGTTCAACAAAAGAAATAAACCATTAATATTATTTATCGTTAATAAATAATATTAAAATAACCCCACTTGGGTAACATTTAAATAATAAAACCAAAATTGCTTTAAAACAACAATAAATAAATTAAATAATAATACTTACACAGAAACACTTCTAATATAAGCTTTCTTTGTAAGCACGAAATACCAAACTAACGCAACACTTTGCAATAGCAGCAATCATTTATCAGGATTACCAATCGAGAGCACACACTTCCTAATGACCTCGAACAAAGATGGGAAAAAGGTGTAAAAAGTACTCTGCAAGCATATTTATATGGACTATTGTATACGTGATTACATTGATATCCAATCACTCACTAGCACAATCAGTACATCAAAACATATATACATCTTTCATTTGAAAACAGAAGTTAATTAGGTAGTTACAGATAGGAGAAGAGAATGTGGTTTGTGACCCTGCTAAAGAGAAAGGAAATTAAACTAAATATTTAGTCCCAATAAAAAATGAAGAAAAATACAAACCATTGTTGAGAAACTGAGCTTCCTCTCCGTAAATAAAATTGATTTAATTTCAATATATATATATATATATATATATATATATATATATATATATATATATATATATATATATATATATATATATATATATATATATATATATATATATATATATATAACTATATATATATATATATATATATATATATATATATATATATATATATATATATATATATATATATATGGGAAATTTGTTTCAAATCACCTTTTGTGCGTATGTCTGTGTCCGCAAACCAAGTCGCTTCCGAGGTCACGTGCCTAAGTCACACGCGACTCAAGGCGACCTCTGGATTTCGGGCACATATTGACGTTCTTAACAAGAATATATATATATATATATATATATATATATATATATATATATATATATATATATATATATATATATATATATATATATATATATATATATATATATATATATACATATATATATATATATATATATATATATATATATATATATATATATATATATATATATATATATATATATATATATATATATATATATATATAATAACATATATATATATATATATATATATATATTATATTATTTAGTAAATCAAATGTCCCAAATGGTTTTGAGATTTATAGAGTACGAATAGATTGTTGCGAATAAATGTCCCAAAAGTACTCATTTTTGGGATTTATTGTTTTTTGGGGTATATCACTAACGAATACCCACGGGTAGTCCGCCCTGGTAGGAGTCGGGGTCTCTCGGCCTCTAGGTGGACTACGGGGGACTAATCCCCCCTCCGGGGATGGTCTCCGGAACCCCCCGCTCTTTGGTCTTTGGGTGTCGCGGGGTTCCTCCGCCCCTCCCCTCGGTATGAAACGTCCCCCCCTCCGTCCCCCATCGGCGCGAGCCCCCTAAAAAGGGTTAATACTCTATTTTAGGGGCTCGTTGACTATATATATATATATATATATATATATATATATATATATATATATATATACATACTAT
>JABUQX010136704.1:0-7500 GCA_015478945.1 Trachelipus rathkii
ATTGTATGTTTTATTAATTTAGTTACATATATATATATATATATATATATATAGTTATATAGTTATATATATATATATATATATATATATATATATATATATATATATATACATATATATATATATATATATATATATATATAAGTTACAGTAGCCCAGAAATAAAGTTTTGATAAAGAAGAGCAGATTAAGCAAGAAAGTATATATATATATATTGTTATATGCTATATATATATATATATATATATTTATATATATATACAGGGAGTCATTATTATTATTGTTATATATATATATATATATATATATATATACATATACATATATATATATATATATATATATATATACTATATATATATATATATATATATATATATATATATATATATATATATATATATATATATATATTTATATATATATATATATTTATTTATTTTTGTTTACACTTTTTCCCGCTTGAGCGGGGTAGTGGTACGTACAGCCTCCCTCACTCACACCTCCCCTCATCTCGCCCTCACCCACCTCCTCCACCCCACCCTATCCCTCGCCAACACCCTACCCTCTTCCTCCCTCATCCCTCCCTCCTCCAGCATCTCCTTTATTCCATCCATCCACCTCCTTCTTGGTCTTCCCCTTCCTCTCCTTCCTATCCCCTCCGCCTCCCAAACTCTCCTAACCACTCTCTGTTCCTCCATTCTCACTAGATGCCCATACCAACTTAACATTCCCTTCTCCGCTCTTCCCACCAAACCATTTCCTCCAATCACATCTCTCCCTCACCACCCTATTCCTAATCCTCTCCCTTCTGCTAACCCCACAAACCGCTCTCAACCCCTTCATCTCAAATACTTCCAACTTCTTCTTGGACCTGGCATTCAACCCCCATGTTTCACACCCATACAACACCACTGGTACACAAATTTTTTCAAACATACTTATCTTAACTTTCTGTGATAAATCCCCCCTTTCCATAATTCTCCTCTCAGACCACTCAAAGCTCTCATTCCTTCTCCTACTCTATGTTCTATCTCCTCCTTCATCCCTCCCCCCTTGCCCAAATCCATCCCTAAATATCTAAAAATCTTTACTTCTTCCAATACTACACCCCCTACTCTAACCTCTAACCCCTCCCCCTCCTCTCTTTCCTCCTCCTCAAACACTAACACTTTACTCTTACCTGGATTATTTTAAGCCCCTTTTGTCCACACATTCTCTCAAACTCCCTCACCAAATACCTCAGTCCTTCCGCGTTCTTCGCCACTAGGGCAGTATCGTCCGCAAACAGTATCATGTTCACTTCCCTTCTATCATTCCCATTCATCAATTCCACCCCCTCCCCTCCCTCACCATTCTTCTGCACACACACTCTCCATAAACAAATTAAATAGCCACGGCGACATTACACACCCCTGCCTCAATCCACACCCCACCCCAAACATCTCACTCTCCCCTCCTAACACTCTCACACACATTCTACTATTCCTATAAAAGGCCCTAATACCTTTACCTAATTTACCCCCCACTCCATTTTCCTCCAACACCCTCCACAATTCACCCCTCTCCACTCTATCATATGCTTTCTCTAAATCTAAAAAACATCCATACACTTTCCCTTTCCTTTCTATACTTTTCTCCACAAGCATCTTTAGTGTAAACACTTGGTCCACACACCCTCTTCCCTCCCTAAATCCTCCTTGCTCTTCCCCCATTCTCCCCTCCGTTAAACCTCTTACTCTCTCAATCAGTATTCTCCCATACACTTTCCCTACCACACTTAAAAGACATATACCTCTATAATTCCCACATTCCATCCTATCCCCTTTCCCCTTATACAGGGGAACCAAACAACCATCCTCCCAATCCTGTGGTACCTCACCACTCCTCCAACATATATTATATAACCTATACAGCCATTCCTCCACCCCTTTACCTCCCTTCTGCAACATTTCCATTCTCACACCATCCAGACCTGCGGACTTCCCTTTTTTTCCTTTATTCAAGGCCCTAATAATTTCCTCCATTTGTATTTCATCCTCCCCCTCCCCCCCCCCACTTCACTCCCCACCCCCCCCCCTTCCAAATCTTCTCCCCCCCCCCCCCCCCCCCCTCATTCAATAATCCCCTAAAAATCCCCCCCCCCCTCTTCCTCACCCTATCCTCTCCCCCTATCCCCTCCCCCTTCCCTCCCTTAATCCCCCCTCCCCAACCCTCCTTCTTCCTTTTTTTATTTACTTCTTTCCAGAACATTTTGCTCCCCGATTCAAAATTTTCCGTCACTTTTCTACACCATTCCTCTTTTGCTCTTCTCTTCGTCCTCTCCACCACCCTCTTTGCTTCCACTCTAACCCTTCTATATTCCTCCCAGCTTTCCTCTCTCCTACTTCCCAACCATTTCACATAAGCCTCCTTTTTCCTTTTCACCACCTCCTTCACCTCCTCACTCCACCATTCACTCCCTTTCCTTCTGCTTGCACCCACCCTTTTTACTCCACATACCCTTTTAGCCTCTTCACATACTGCCTCTTTAAATCTCATCCACTCCCCCTCCACCTCCCCAATTCCCGTCTCTCTCACGTCACTCCACCTATCCTCCATACCTCTCCTAAACTCCCTCTTACACACTAACTCCTCCAATTTTTCCACCTTTATCACTTCTACTCTCCTCTTTTCTCCCCTTTCCCTAACCATCACCTCTCCTCCCACCCTTATCCTAGCAACCACCAAATAGTGATCCGATATCCCCTCCCCGCCCCTCTAAATACATTTACATCTAGTAATCTGCCTCTATCCTTCCCATTTACACACACATAATCCAGTACCGCCCTCCCCCCCGTTATCTCACTCTTCCATGTATACTTGTGATTTTCACTTTTTTTGAACCAAGTATTCCCCACTATCATTCCTCTTTCAACACACAACTCTAACAAACTTTCTCCATTAACATTCCTCTCCCCTACCCCAAATGGTCCTATTATTCTTCCCACCCCCTCCCTTCCCACTCCTGCATTCAAATCTCCCAATAAACAAATTTTATCATTTACCCCGAAACCTTCCCAACACTCATTCAACTCAACTCACTCCAAAATCTTTCTCTCTCCTCCTCCCTCGCTCCATTCACTGGTGCATATGCACATATAAAAACCCACATTTCCCCCCCAAATTTCACTTTTACCCACATTATCCTCGAACTCACCTGGCAACACAACCTCACCTTATCCCATACCTCTTTCCTCATAACTATTCCCACCCCTTCCCTCGCCCTCACTCTCTCATTCACCCCTGATATCATACCCTTGTATTTTCCAAAGTCCACCTCCCTCTTTCCCTTCAACTTAGCCTCTGTTATCCCCTAGCACATCCAACCTTTTTTCTTCGAACATTAACCCCACTTCCTCCCTCTTCAAATCCTCGTTTACCCCTCTCACGTTCATACATCCCACTCTAATTACCTCTCTCCTCCCCATCTTTCCCTTCTACCTATATATATTCTCACTCAGGCCGCACGCTTTGTGGGACTCCCCACCTTAGGCACTTCCCAATACCTAAGGCCACCACCCCGCTCACCAAATACCCACAATACAATAACAATAAAATATAAAATAAAAAGGTTAAAACTACACTCTATCATTTTACCCGTTAAAACCCCATTATATATATATATATATATATATATATATATATATATATATATATATATATATATATATATATATATATATATATATATATATATATATATATATATATATATATGTATATATTTATATATATAAATATATATATAGCAAAGAAGAATATATACAGTATATATAAATATATATATATGTATATATATATATATATATATATATATAAGGCAAGTATATATATATATATAAGAGCAGGTATATATATATATATATATATATATAGTATATATTATTATTATTATTATACTTACACTCTTTTTCCCGCTTGAGCGGGGTGGTACGTACAGCCTCTCCCACCTACACCCCCCCTCATCTCGCCCCCACCCACCTCCTCCACCCCACTCTATCCCTCGCCAACACCCTACCCTCTTCCTCCCTCATCCCTCCCTCCTCCAGCATCTCCTTTATTCCATCCATCCACCTCCTTCTTGGTCTCCCCTTCCTCTCCTTCCTATCCCCTCCGCCTCCCAAACTCTTCTAACCACTCTCTGTTCCTCCATTCTCACCAGATGCCCATACCATCTTAGCATTCCCTTCTCCGCTCTTCCCACCAACCCATTCCTCCACTCACATCTCTCCCTCACCACCCTATTCCTAATCCTCTCCCTTCTACTAATCCCACAAACCGCTCTCAACCCCTTCATCTCAAATACTTCCAACTTCTTCCTGGACCTGGCATTCAACCCCCACGTTTCACACCCATACAACACCGCTGGTACACAAATTTTTTTCAAACATACTTATCTTAACTTTCTGTGATAAATCCCCCCCTTTCCATACTTCTCTCAGACCACTCAACGCTCTCATTCCTTCTCCTACTCTATGTTCTATCTCCTCCTTCATCCCTCCCCCCTTACCCAAATCCATCCCTAAATATCTAAAAATCTTTACTTCTTCCAGAACTACACCCCCCACTCGAACCTCTAACCCCTCCCCCTCCTCACCTTCCTCCTCCTCAAACACTAACACTTTACTCTTACCAGGATTTATTTTAAGCCCCTTTTGTCCGCACATTCTCTCAAACTCCCTCACCAAATACCTCAACCCTTCCGCGTTCTTCGCCACTAGGGCAGTATCATCCGCAAACAGTATCATATTCACTTCCCTTCTATCATTCCCATTTGTCAATTCCACCCCCCTCCCCTCCCTCACCATTCCTCTGCAAACACTCTCCATAAACAAATTGAATAGCCACGGCGACATTACACACCCCTGCCTCAGTCCTCTCGCCACCCCAAACATCTCACTCTCCCCTCCTAACACTCTCACACACATTCTACTATTCCTATAAAATGCCCTGATACCTTTACCTAATTTACCCCCCACCCCATTTTCCTCCAACACCCTCCACAATTCACCTCTCTTCACTCTATCATATGCTTTCTCTAAATCTAAAAAACACCCATACACTTTCCCTTTCCTCTCAATACTTTTCTCCACAAGCATCTTTAGTGTAAACACTTGGTCCACACACCCTCTCCCCTCCCTAAATCCTCCTTGCTCTTCCCCCATTCTTCCTTCCGTTAAACCTCTCACTCTCTCAATCAGTATTCTACCATACACTTTCCTACCACACTTAAAAGACATATACCTCTATAATTCCCACATTCCATCCTATCCCCTTTCCCCTTATACAGGGGAACCAAACAGCCATCCTCCCAATCCTGCGGTACCACACCACTCCTCCAACATATATTATATAACCTATACAGCCACTCCTCCACCCCTATACCACCCTTCTGTAACATTTCCATTCTCACACCATCCAGACCTGCGGACTTCCCTTTTTTTCCTTTACTCAAGGCCCTAATAATTTCCTCCATTTGTATTTCATCCTCCCCCTCCCTCCCCAATACATTCCCCATCCTCACCTCATGCAAATCTTCCCCCTCCCCCACCCACTTCATTCAATAATCCACTAAAATACTCCCCCACCTCTTCCTCACCCCATCCTCTCCTCCTATCCACTCCCCATCTCCTCCCTTAACCCTCTCCCCCAACCCCTCCTCCTTCTTCTTCCTTTTTTTATTTACTTCTTTCCAAAACATCTTACTTCCTGATTCAAAATTTTCCGTCACCTTTCTACACCACTCATCTTTTGCTCTTCTCTTCGCCCTCTCCACCACCCTCTTTGCTTCCACTCTAACCCTTCTATATTCCTCCCAGCTTCCCTCTCTCCTACTTCCCAACCATTTCACATAAGCCTCCTTTTTCCTTTTCACCACCTCCTTCACCTCCTCATTCCACCATTCGCTCCCTTTCCTCCTGCTTGCACCCACCCTTTTTACTCCACATACCCTTCTAGCCTCTTCACATACTGCCTCCTTAAATCTCGACCACCTCCCCAATTCCCGTCCCTCTCACGTCTCTCCACCTATTCTCCATACCTCTCCTAAACTCCCTCTTACACACTGTCTCCTCCAATTTTTCCACCTTTATCACCTCCACTCTCCTCTTTTCTCCCCTTTCCTTAATCGTCACCTCTCCTCCCACCCTTAACCTTGCAACCACCAAATAGTGATCCGATATCCCCCTCCCCGCCCCTCTAAATACATTTACATCTAGTAATCTATCTCTATCCTTCCCATTTACACACACATAATCCAGTACTGCCCTCCCCCCCGTTATCTCACTCTTCCATGTATACTTATGATTTTCACTTTTTTTGAACCAAGTATTCCCCACTATCATTCTTCTTTCAACACACAACTCTAACAGACTTTCTCCATTAACATTCCTCTCCCCTACCCCAAATGGACCTATTATTCTTCCCTCCCCCTCCCTACCCACTCCTGCATTTAAATCTCCCAATAGACAAATTTTATCGTTTACCCCAAAACTTTCCCAGCACTCATTCAACTCATTCCAAAATCTTTCTCTCTCCTCCTCCCTCGTTCCATTCACTGGTGCATATGCACATTGAAAAAACCACATTTCCCCCGAATTTCACTTCTTTACCCACATTGTCCTTGAACTCACCTGCTACACACCCTTACCTTTATCCCACACACAATCTCTTCCTCATGACTATTCTTTTTCTACCTTCCTCCCCCTCACTCTCTCTCGTTCACCCTGATAACATACCCTCCTTGTATTTTCCAAAATCCATCTCCTCTTTTCCTTCAGCTTGGGGTTTCAGCTTATCCCTAACACATCCAACCTTTTTTCTTCAAACATCAACCCCACTTCCTCCCTCTTCAAATCTTCGTTTACCCCTCTCACATTCATACATCCCACCCTTATTACCTCTCTCTTCCCCATCTTTTCCCTTCTTCTATATCTATTTTCACCCAGGCTGCACGTTTTGTGGGACTTCCCACCCCAGGTACTTCCCTCCCAACACCTAAGGCCACCACCCCGCTCACCGAATATACCCACAACAACACTAACAATAAAAGGTTAAAATAAAAATATAAAATATAAAAATATAAAAGGTTAAAACCTACACTCTATCAAAACCCCACACACACATACACACACACATACACAAAATTATATATATATACACACATAATAAAAGATTAAAACGACAATATAAAAGGTTAACTCTACATATATAAGAGCATATATATATATATATATATATATATATATATATATATATATATATATGCAAATATATATATATATATATATATATATATATGTTATATATATATATATATATATATATATATATATATATATATATATATATATATATATATATATATATATATGTATATATATATATATATATATATATATATATATATATATATATATAAGGTTATTATATATATAGTTATATATATATATGTATATA
>JABUQX010136704.1:15000-25000 GCA_015478945.1 Trachelipus rathkii
CATATACACATGATTAAAGTACACACCCCTCTTCTAGATAACACCTTACAGACATCCCTACTACTCATATCCCTGTGTGCGGGGGAGAAAGAATTTCCCACATCGTATGTCCTGCGTGTCGTAGAAGTCGACTAAGGGGGTGGTAGTTGGGTTGGCTGCCCACTACCACCTATCTCTTGCTAGGAATGCTGATGCATGCCTCGGAGATGGTCGTGATCGCTGTAAACGGCCTTTCTAATTTTCGGCGAAATTGTATGAATCGTATGGGTACATGGAATGTCAGAGGAATAAATGTTGAGGAGAAGAGGAGAGAGGTGATGGATGTATTTAGAAAGGGCAAATTTGATTTGCTCGCTGTGACTGAAACAAAGATGAAAGGAAAAGGTGAAATTGAGTGGTGTGATGTGAAATGTGTGCATGCTGGTGTGGAAGAGAATGAGAGAGGGAGAGAAGGAGTTGCAATTTTGATGAGTGACCTGTGGTACAAAGCTATGGTAGACTTTGTGTGTGTGAGTCCTAGAATTCTAATGGTTAAATTTAAGTTTGAAAAGGTCAAGGTATGTGTGGTTGTGACGTATGGTCCATCTGAGGGAAACGTTGAAGAGAGTACGATTTTTTTGGGATAATTTGAATGATGTTCTGGATGGGGTGAGTAGGAGCTTCAGATTGATAGTGTTGGGGGACCTGAATGGTTGGATAGGTGATCAAAAAAGGGATGGTATAACAGGTGGTTTTGGGGTGGCGGGAGAAAATGAGAATGGTAGGAAGGTGATTGATTTCTGTGAAGAGAGAGGTATGTGTGTAAGTAATACTTTTTTAAACACAAGAGTATCCATAAGTATACTAGAGTTGGTGTAGGTAGAGATGGTATCGAAGTGAAAAGTATGGTTGATTTTGTGTTGGTGAAGAAGGAGATGTTGAAGTATGTGTTGGATGTTAAATCAGTGAGGGGTTTAGGAATGGGATTATCGGATCATTATGTTGTTCTATGTAAAATTAAGTTAGTGGGGGCTTGGATGGAGGGGAAGGTGATACGAAAGGAAGTAGGTAAAATTAAGAGTGAGAAGTTAAGTGAGCAAGACAATAAGGAAAAGTATGTAAGAGCGCTCGCTAGTAAATCGGTTGAATGTGAACAAGTTGATACTGAACAAATCTTGGGGCAAATGAAGGAAGCAATTGTTAGTAGTGCAAAGGAAGTGTGTGGATGTGCTAAAGTAGGAAGTAAGAATGTTAACAGCGAATGGTGGAATGAAGAGGTGATGAAAGCGGTTAAAGGTAAAAAAGAAGCGTGGTTGAATGTACTAAAAGTAAATGATGAAGTTTCAAAAGAAAGATGCTTGGAATTATATAAGGAGGAAAAAAGAAATACTAAAAGGTGCATACGTAGGAGAAAACAAGAGGTAAATGAACAGTTTGGAAGGAGGATGAATGAGGACATACAAGGAAATAGGAAGCTCTTCTGGAAGGAAGCGCGAAAGGTTAAGAATGAGAATAAGGGGAATCTGCTTAGAATAATGAATAGGGATGGTGCTTTTGTAACTGATGAAATGGATGTGAGGGGAGTGTGGAAAGAACACTTCGAAAATCTGCACAATATTAACAGTAATGATGAGGTGTTAGTGAATGTGTGTGGTTTTGATATGGTGCAAGAAGGAATAGGTATTTTGGGGATGAGGTTATTAGTAAGGAGGAGGTAATGGGTAGGGTGAGAAAGTTGAAGAATGGTAAATCTGCATGTATAGATGAAATTACTAGTGAAATGATCAAGAGCGGAGGCGAGATGGTGATTGATTGGATTTGGAAGTTGTGTAATAAAGCGTTTATGGAGGGTATAGTTCCAAGGGATTGGAGGAGAGCGGTAATATAGTACCCTTATATAAGGGTAAGGGAGAAAAGGGGAACTGTAGAAATTATAGGGGAATAAGTTTATTGAGTGTTGTAGGGAAGGTATATGCTGGTATTTTGGTCGAAAGAGTGCGTCGAGTGACTGAGGGACTGATTGGTGAAGAACAAGGTGCGTTTAGGAGTGGTAGAGGATGTGTGGATCAAATCTTTACATTGAAACAAATGATTGAGAAAATGAGGGAGAAGAAGAATAAATTATATTTAGTTTTATGGATTTACAACAGGCGCATGATAGAGTTAATAGGGAAGCTTTATGGCAGGTATTAGTGATATATGGTGTTGGTGGTAGGCTTCTGAATGGAATCAAAAGTATGTATGATGATAGTGAAGCATGTGTAAGAATAAATGGTGTCAATGGTGATTGGTTTAGGGTTAATTGTGTATGACATAGTTATTCAATTTTTCATTGGTTATTCAATTTGTATATGGATGATGGCAGGAGATGGTGTTAGAACAATGGAAAATGGAAGAGAGTGGAGGGTTCCCTACCTATTATATGCGGATGATTTAGTTTTGTGTGCGAATCTGAAGAGAGTTTGAGAGGATTGGTAGAGAGATTTGGCAGGGTGTGTAAAAGGAAGGGTTTGAAAGTAAACGTAGATAAGAGTAAGGTTATGGTTGTGAGTGAGGACAGTCCTCAGTGTGAAGTTATGTTAGATGGTGAGCAGCTGGAACAAGTGTCTGAGTTTAAATATTTAGGGTATATGTTGGATGAGAAGGGAACGGATGATGCAGATGTAGTAGGAAAGTTGTGAATGGCAGGAAGGTGGCTGGTGCAATTAAACTCCTTGGTGGATGTAAAGGGACTAAGTCTTGAGTGCGGTAGAGTCTTACATGAGGGTATGTTGTTACCTGTGTTATTGTATGGTAGTGAGACTATGGTCTGGAATAAGAAGTACAGATCTAAAGTTCAATGTGTTCAGATGGACAATCTTAGGGGCATGCTAGGTGTGAGAAGAATTGATAAAATGAGGAATGAACGTATTAGAGAGTTGTGTGGTGTGAAGAAAGGGGTAAATGAGAGAATAAATGAAAGTATGTTGAAATGGTTTGGTCACGTGGAAAGGATGAATGATAGTCGGTTGGTTAAGCGGATGTATAGTGGAGAGTGTGTTGGGAACCGACCGGCTGGGAGACCCGAAGAGAAAGTGGATTGAGTCGGTGAACGAATGTCTGAAGGAGAGAATGTGAGTTTGGCAGAGGCGAGAATAAAGGTGCATGATAGGAGAGAATGGCGGGGTTTTGTATGGGGGCATGGTTGTGGCCCACCTGGGCTAAGGGATGAACCCTTACATTGACGATTTACCATAGTGAGGGTCCGTCGCGGTCCCATGAAGCTTTAGGGTGGATTTTCTGTCTGTGACGAGCTTTCACTAATTAATGGTACAGAGGGGGCGGTAAGGTTGGGCTTTCTTTTCGACATTTGTCATACTCTCCTACTGCTTTTCTTTTCCGATGCTTGTAGCGCTCCTTACTCCCAATCTTGGGAAAATAAGGTAGGTGAAGAAAGAAAGAAAGATATATATTTGAGGTTGAGTCGTCGCCTCTCATACGAGAGGACGCTGGTTCAAATCCTCCGCGTAGCAGTTGGAGTTTTATCTACCTGGGGGCAAGAATTAAAACTCGACTGCGAACACGTTGGTGGCGCTGGTTTGGGATATCTGGCCTTAAAGTTCGATTTCCTGTGGTCCCCCCGTGTTACCCCCTGCATAGGGGATAAAGCACGTTAAAAGGTAGTTTATATATATATAGCAGCAGTATATATATATATATATATATATATATATATATATATATATATATATATAGTTATATATATATAAATATATATATATACAGCATATATATTATTTGTTCCATATATATATATATATTTACATTTGTATATATATAGTTAGTATATATATATATATATATATTAAGCATATAAATATAGAAAAATAAATTATATATATATATATATATATATATATATATATATATATATATATATATATATATATATATATATATATATATATATATATATATATATATATATATTTGATGATCTATCTTGAAAGATAAACAGAATAAGGGAAAAAAGAATGGAAATTACCTCAATAATTTATTAAATAATTTATATTTATTTATTTTTCTATTTATTTACTTATTTAATTTTTTTATTTATTTCTATTGATCAGAATATTAGATATTATTCTATAATAGAGACGAGGTCATAAAGGTTCATTTATGAAGAATAAAAATTGAGAAGAGATTTGTTCTCTCTAATTCCCTTGCAAAAGATTGGCTGAGCTCTTTAATTACTACCCACACTGTATCTAATTTTATTATTAAATTTCCTTAAATTTAATGTTTAATTATTATTATTATTATTATTATTATTATTATTATTATTATTATTATTATTATTATTATTATTATTATTATTATTATTATTATTATTATTATTAGTTTATTATTATTATTATTATTATTATTATTATTATTATTATTATTATTATTATTATTATTATTATTATTATTATTATTATTATTATTATTATTATTATTATTATTATTATTATTATTATTATTATTATTATTATATATTTTTGTGAGAATTTTGTTTTGTTAATTGTTTTATCTTTTGACTAAAAGACACCATTTCAGTGGCAACACTTAACCTTCTACGTACTTATATATATATATATATATATATATATATATATATATATATATATATAAATATATATATATATATATATATATATATATATATATATATATATATATATATATATATATATAAGTGAAATGCAATACCCTGCAATCAAATTTGTATTTGTAAATACCCCCTGGTGAAAATACATCAGGGGGTATTTACAAATATATATATATATATATATATATATATATATATTAATTATACATAAACATATATATATATATATATATATATAGAGAAGAAGTATATATATATATATATATATATATATATAAATATATATATATATATATATATATATATATATATATATATATAAGGTTATATATATATATATATATATATATATATATATATATATATATATATATATAGTACAAGGATCAGCGTCCTTGAAGTATCGAAATTTTTTATTTTTTAAAAACAGACAAAAGTCAACACCCCCGTCCCTTCGTGGAGAATAGAAAATTCTTCACTCTTACTTATATATTATAGCATAGTATATATATATATAGTATATATATATATATATATATATATATATATATATATATATATATATATATATATAGTATATATATATATATATATATATACATATATATATATATATATATATATATATATATATATAGTATATATATATATATATATATATATATATATATATATATATATATATATATATATATATATATATATATATAATAACACTAGTGCTCGAAACATAACAAAATTCTTAATAAAATCACTTCCCTTATCAAATCACAATCTTTATATAAATCGAATTTTCTGGAAACTACATTTCCCCATCATCAGGAAATAATTTACTGTAGTGACCATGGCGTGACAGGCGGAAATCATTATATGTAAGTATGCATTGTGACTATATAATATATTGTCACAAATTGTGTGAAACGGACTCGACAGCGAAAAAAATTTTAAATTTGGTGAGCACTAATCAAAACAAATTTAACTAAAAAGTTCCACTGTCAGAGTTAAAGGAAGGTTTAAGATTAGAAATATAAATGGATTCTAAAATTTTCAAAATTTTGGTTATATATATATATATATATATATATATATATATATATATATTATATATATTTATGAAATATTTTTGTTATATATATATATATATATATATATATATATATATATAAATAAGATACGTAAGTTGAGACAGTGTTGTAGAGAGAGAGAGTAGGTATATCTTGGGTGCCATATAATATATATATATATATAAGGTTATATATATATATATATATATATATGGTTATATATATATATACATATATATTATTATTATATTAATATATATACATATATATACATATATACATATATATATATATTTATATATACATATGTGGTGCGTTATATATATTATTGGCATTATTATTGGCGTATATGTTATAGAGGGGCATGTGTGTAGATAGTATATATATTGTTCTATATATATATATATATATATATATATATATATATATATATAGTATATATATATATATACATATATATATATATATATATATATATATATAAGTATATATAGCTATATATATATATTGTTGTTGCCATATATATATATATATATATATATATATATATATATTATATATTATAATATATATATATATATAGCATACATATATATATATGCATATATATACATATATATATATATACATTATATATATAGTTATAGTTAGTTAGGTTAGCAGTTAAGGTTATTATATATATATATATATATATATATATATATATATATATATATATTATTTATATATATTATTAATATATATATATATATATATATATATATATATATATATATATAATATATATATATATATATATATATATATATATATATATATATATATATATATATATGAGTTATATATATATATATATATATGTTATATATATATAAGTTATATATATATAAAAAGATGTATTTATATAAGAGCAGTTATATATAAGGTTATTAAGGTTACATATAAGATAGCAGCAGTTATTATTATATATATATATATATATATATATATATATATATATATATATATATTATGGAAATCGCATTGGAGTCTATAGGTTGGTCTTTGGTATGGCTACGATTTCTAATGCGGGAAGGGCTTGGAAGATGTCCTAGCAGAAGGGTTGGGAGATCATATAGGCCCTGCCTCCTTTGCCCTGACTAAGAGTTGACATTACCAGTTTAGTGCCAACATCGGTGTCATTACAGACATCACAAAAGTATTTATAGTCAACAGAATGGCGCAGATAAGCCGGTAAAGCTTCTTTATGAGAAATAAATGAGCCTATGGAAGAGTTGGGTTTGAAAACAAATATGATATCTAAATGTGGGTAATAGGGAAGTAATAATTTTGAAAGTTCCTTTTTTAATTTTATATTGGAATAATCGTAAAAAAGGTAGTCATGTAAAAAGGAAGTTTGGGAACCGTGAGTGAAATGGGTTTAGAATTTGAAGATTTGTTTAGAAATCTATTTTCTATGGTGTAGAAAAGAGAAGACGTATATAAATTATCGTTAAAAAATTTGATCGGAAAAGAGAATACTTTATGTTCGTTAAAACTGGATGTTATTTGAAACGCTCTGTAAATTAGGGTTTTAATGCTACTACATTTATAGCGGAAAGAGACTTGACTGAAGAAATTTGGGAAGAGGTTAAGATGCTTAAGTTGTAATTGGAGGATATTTTGTAATAAGGATATCTAAAAATAGTAAGGTGCATTCAAATTTTTCTTCTTTGGTAAACTGTATGTTGGGACGAGGTTTGTTTAGGAAATCTAGATAAATCTTTGCGTTTATTAGTATACAATAGGAATGCGTCGTCCATATATCTTCAATAATGGGAGAATTTGCAGTTGGATGGAGTTTGTGAGAGCCAGATGGATTCAATATGTTTTAAGTAGGTGTTGGCCAAAATAGCACTGAGGGGTGATCCCATTGCCTAGAAATTATATTGAATATAAAGTTTATGGTTGAAAAAGAAATATACGTAGGAGGTGGATAGTGTTAAGATATAACGGAATTTGGATTTTGAAAGATTCAGAAAAGATGATTGGTCTTGATATGATGTATTTAAGTAGAATGTTAATGGCTTCCGAAGAAGGAATGTTGGTGTAGAGAGAGTCGATGTCAAAACTGTAGGTTAGTTATGTACGAAAGGTAATTTAAAACAATAGGGATTTTGTAGTATTCATTAGTACCTAAAGGTGTCTAAAAAAGGGAACTAGAAATTTAAATAAGTTTTAATTGTGAATTGTGTAGACTGCTAATATTAGACCGATCATGATGTTGGGCTTATGTATCTTCGGGAGACCGTAAAGGATACCCTGGACAGAGCCTCTAAAATGACTGGAATCATAATCGAATTTATTTAGTTTGCTATTTTTAAATAATTTTAAGGAGGGTAATATAGAAATATGATCTGAAGGTTATTAGATAGGAGAAAATTTTATGGGGTTTGAAATTCCTGAAATATTTGTGTGCAGTGTCTGAAATTTTAGATTTTATGAAGTTAAAGTCAGTTTTGTAGATTTGAAAATTTTAGAATCCATTTATATTTCTAATCTTAAACCTTCATTTAATTATGACAGTGATACTTTTCAGTTAATATATATATATATTATATATATATATTATAATATTATATTATATATAGTATATAATATATGATATATAATAATATATATATATATTAATACTACTGTCTAGGTGATTTATGCTCGATAATGGATGGATATTACGGGCAGTCAGGGATTATCGAAGTTTTCTTCGCATGGTTCATAAGGCGAAAGGGCTCAGCAACCCCGGTCCTTTCGCTTTGCCTTTTATTACTTCCTGGACCAGCGTTGAATCTTATGGCCTAGAAGCAGGATCTTCTGGAGAGCTCTGGGAGAACGAGTTTTGAGGTCTAATGGAAAAAGATGCTAGTTCTACTGAAAGGGCGAAAACCCTACCTGAGAGTGTCTAACTCGAGAACTGGCGTCCGAAACCATTGCGAGCGTGAAATAGTCTTCTAGAGGCTCTAGGGTTAAGAGTTTCGGGCCGGAAGAAGAAGATGCTGGACCACGTGAACAGGGCGAAAGCCGCTTCTGGGAGCTGTTAGAGATTATATATTTATATATTATATAGTGATGGTAAATGCCCAGGCACTTAAGAATTGGGCAAATGCCTTGGGCATTTATCTGGGCATTTGTCCAATTTTAAACATAAATGTATGTATATTCTTATGCTAAAAAAAAAACCGTAATATTATATATATATTTATATTATAATATATATAATATATATTATATATATATATATTATATATATTATTATATGATATATTATAATATATATATATTTATATAGTAATATATATATATATATTATATATTTATATATAATATATATATATATATATATTATTATTATATATATATTTATATTATAAGGTTAAGAATCGACAACAAGGGGAATCTGATTAAAAATAACTGAATAGGATGGTGCTTAGTACTGATTGAAATGAATGTGAGGAGTGGTGGAAGGGAACACTTTAAAATCTGCACTTGGCAGTAAGAAGAGGTGATAGTGAATGTGTGTGGGTTTGATGTGCAAGGAATAGGTATTTTGGGGATGAGGTCAGTAAGGAGGGAGGAGGTAATGGGGTAGAGTGAGAAGTTAAAGAATGGTAAAATTGGCAGGTATAGATGAAATTAACGGGTGGAATGATCAAGAACAGAGGCGAGATGGTGATTGATGATTTGAAAGTTGTGTAACAAAATGTTAATGGAGGTATAGGTCCGAGGGATTAGAGGAGAGCAGTAAAATAGTACCCCTTATATAAGGGTAAAGGGGAAAAGGGTAACTGTACGAATTATAGGGGAATTAATGTTATTGAGTGTTGTAGGGAAGATATATGCTGGTATTTTTGGTTCGAAAAAGTGTGTTCGAGTGACTGGAAGGACTGATTCTGAGAAAGACAAACAAAGGTGCATTTAGAATTGGTTGAGGATATGGTGGATCAATCATCTTCCATTGAAAAAATCATTGAGAATAAGGAAGAATAAATTGTATTTAGGTTTTAAATAGATTTGCAACGGCGTATGACAGGACTTAATAGGGAAGCTCTATGGCAAGGTTTTTAGTGAAATATGGTGTTGGTGGTAGGCTTCTGGATAGAATCAAAAGTATGTATGACGATCGTGAAGCGTGTGTAAGAAAAAAATGAGTCGTAAGTGATGGACTGTAATATTAATAGTGGAGTGAGGCAGGGGATGTTATGTCACCATGGTTCTCAATTGATATATGGATGAAGTTAATAACAAAAATTAAGAGGTGGGGTCGGGCGGAGATAGCTGTCGAATGATGGAG